>LJIJ01002368.1:0-27919 GCA_001718145.1 Orchesella cincta
AAGAGGAGATCATGTGAAATGCAGGCACAAATGGTGAAAACGAAGTAAATACAAGCACTGCTTGTTTTGTGATGGCTGACCTGATTTGGGTACACTTGAGTTTCCTTGCTCGTCGTCAGTTAGATGAACGACCTTCAGTTGTTCAGAATGCGATAAATCTGTCTTTGTACCATGCGGATACTGACACGTCACAAAGTAAATCTTCTGGAGTCAAGCAGTTTTCTTGTTCGAATGCAATAAATCCTTTTTTCCCGCAAGCATATGTTTGCAGAATCATTTCCCTGCAAGTAAGCATCTCAAAATATGAAAGCAAAGAAAATATCAATGTACGAAAGGAAGTAATTTTTTGTTGGTAATGTAAATTGAACTGTAGTGATACATTGAAGATTTATTCATACATAGACCTGAAATACAGCTTTTCTTTGAATGGTATTATTTTCAGGTGAAGCGCTAAACATACCTGGCCGATGTAACAATAACATTTTAACTATCAGAATACGCGAATAGTTTCATGGAACTAAATAACAATAAATGGTAGTGTTTTCCCTGCGTTGATTCCGACAGTTTAAAATTATCATCATCCCCGTGAATTATCGGTGGAGGAAGGATGGAGGTGATATGGAAATTGTGGTATCAGAACATTAAATGCTTTGAAGTGTAAAAAACGTAGTAAGATTTCGATTATTCATTTCTTGAAGTTTTTCAGAAAAAAAGTAAGCACTACAACGTCATATAAAACTATTATTTCTAGGAGCCTTTATATGACTTTGCATTAGTTTTGCAGTGAATATTCTAGCATTATGTTACTAGCATCCTTCTTGCTTTCAAGTTTCTCTATTTCAATTACTCAAATGTACTATTCTTTAATAGGAAAAAGGAATGATGAAATCGAGCAAACTACAATGCTTTATGGGACTCAAGTACATAATACAAAGGTACTTGGTTTACTACCAAAACTACGTTGAGAATTTCAAAGAGGGGCACAACAACTTTCTCATGGATACTATATTCCGAGGAATACCTGCACACGTATTTCAGTTTCATGGGCCCACGGGGAAAAAGAAAAGGATAGACAAGGAACGACAAGCCAAAATTTACAGGGTAATCAAAAAGCTTTAGCATTTTGTATGTTAGGAAAAGTGTATGGAGATACCTGTTCATAATATCTTGACCTTGAGTATATGTAGAAGCAGCCGGCAGGCTGCAAAACTGCTCTGCATTATTTTAGATAAAATCCTCAAGTTTGTATAGCTGGTATGGGATGAGAAGCTGTTTTCTTGTCAATACGCAGGATATTGTTATTGTCATTCTGGAAGACTGTCTGAAAACATATTTTTATCCACACATTATTAAAACATTCGCGAAGCTAGTTAACGTAAAATTTATTGTGTTGATATTTTATTTATTTATATTAAACCTAGTTTTTAAAGAGAACTAACAAAAATGAACAAAAACGATGGCGACCGTGTGGAGTTTGAACTATGTGAGAGAACATTCTATTCCCAACATTATCTTACCAGCCACATGAAAATTCACGGTGGGATAAAATCACAAGTGTGTATCTTCTGCAACAAAACAATTCTCCATTTACAAACTCTTAACAGTCACATCAGGAGTCATTTAAATGAGAGGGCCTACGAGTGCTTACGGTGTCCTTTGTCATTTAAGCAGAAGTCGGCTTTGACTTGTCATACAAACAGGCACATTATCAGTGAACGTCCTCGTTCTCATTTTTGTGACTTGTGTGAAAAATCTTTTCGAACAACTTGGCAACTTCGAAGTCACATTGGATCCCACCTCGGAGAAAAACCACACAAATGTGTGACCTGTGGGAAGAGATACAGGAGCACCTGTGGTCTTCAACATCACAACCGTCGCACACATGGGATTGGAGAAGCGTACCCTTATGAATGTGACATTTGTCACAAAAAACTATCTACCCAATCTAGTTTTAATTACCACATGAAAGCTCACGCGGGAGACAAACAATTTATGTGTGGAATTTGTAGAAAATATTTCATTACGAAAGATGCAATGGTATCTCACATGCGAGTTCACACAAATGAAAAACCATACAAGTGCTCGCAATGCCCTTCAGCTTTCTCAGGGCTACATGCTTTTAAAAACCATGTTCGTTATGTGCACAATTGCGAAAACGGCAAAAACGACAAAGCTGTTTGTTTTGTAAGTGGAAGGCGAAACACTTAACGTACACTTACGTCTACAAACCTTTGAGAAACCGTATTTTTGCCTGGAATGTGATGCATGCTTTACGCAAGAGAGTGGACTCAACAGCACAAGCTAACTCACTCCGGGCTAAGCCACACTCCTGTTCAAGTGTTCGAAATGCTTTCGGAGAAAGAAACTCTACAAGAGCATTACCGACTGTTCATGAAGAGTTTCCGTAAACCAATTTAAATGTGGAATTTGCGATAAATATTTTGCCAGCAACTCAAACCTACAGCAACATATCAAGACTCACACAAATGAGAGACCGTTTCGATGTTCCCAATGCTCATTGGCTTTTACAAGCTCGGGTACTCTCAAACGCCACCTTAAATACCAACACAGGGGAGAGAAACGGGAGAAAAAGTACATCTGCGTGTTTTGTGGCTGGGCAGGCGTGACAATCCACCTCCTGTACAATCATTTGCTTAGTCGGCATTTGAATGAACGAACACATTTTTGTACGGAATGCAGTAGATCGTTCATTACCATACATAGCCTGAGACGTCACAAAGTAGTTCATTCAGGCATCAAAGCGTTTTCCTGTAAGGAATGCCCCAAATCCTTTTCCCGCAAGGATAATTTGCAAGCTCATCTCCGCAAGGCGCATCAATAAAAAGTAGACTTCAAGGCCTAACCAGTCTCGACAACTGAGCAATTTTTACGTAGTGGGGAAAAAAATTAAGGTAGGCAATTTTTTATTTTTTTATGTTTTAGATGGCATTTCGTCTTTAATTTTTGCAACTCAATAATTCAGTTATTGTTTCAATTGCAGAAACGACTAGATTTTCTCTGAAGCCGAAAATGGAAAATGCTCATCACCATCCCACCGTTAGAAAATGAGTAGCTAAAATCTCTGAGATTTGAGGGTGGATTATGTATACTATCAGCTAGCACTTCAAAACGCTATTCATAATCTTATTTATTTTATTTATTTATTCGTACAAGAGGAACCCTTTATAAGGCAAATTACTCCTCAGGAAATTTTTTAACAGTCAGAATAAAACATTAGTCAGATAGATAAGTGTCATTAAAGAATGCAACATGGTCAATACAAGATAGACTACAAACATTTTGATCAGGAATTGGTAATTCAGAGATTTGAAGATCAAGAAAGTGTTTTAGAGATAGTTTTGAGAATTTTTTCATATTACAGTTTTTGTATTCTGCAGGTAAGCTTATCCAAGCTTTACTCGCAATATATTTATAGGAAGACTTACTAATATCAGTATCCGTTGGGTTTACATATTTTTTGTTTCGTGTTACACGGTAAGTTGGGTTATCAGTAGTAAGATAGTTATTAAATATGGTTGGACAGTTTCCTTCCATGATTTTGAAAGCAATTTTTACACAGTCATACAAATGTTTAAATTTACAATTTAGCCCCAGTCATTATCACATTTCATTTGACATGTCATTCATATGCTATCCCTTTATTTAGAACAAATCTTCAGGACGATAGAGCGTTGGTTGTTGATTCTTTTAATGTGAGTTTTGTTACCGTTGAACCATACAGCAGCACCATAATTAAGTATAGGTAATACACATGCTTTGATTAACATATCACGCTTTTTTTTCGTTAAGACATTTTTTTTAAGCTATACAAGGAGGAAAGGCAATACATGAACTTCTTAACAGTATTATTATAGTGTGTGAATGATATGTATGTATGAAATAATACCAGTAGCCTTATATGCGTGTCTGAGAATATCACCGTTTTATATCATTGAATTCCCTTTCTTCTTCCGATACTCATCATGATTGTCATCATCAGAAGCTCTTCGTATATTTTGACGTGTGTGATTAGTAATAAGACAAGCTGTAACAAGCACTGAAGACGCAATATGAGATTGTTTTTCCACTTTTTCAAAATGGAGTTGAGATGAATTGATGTGGAATCTACAAAACCAGTGCTTCATTAGCAACTTAAAAACATGACGTTCCACCAGGCAGCCAACCATTGTTTTTCGTTCTCATCGTGCAAACTGTCGCCAATAAAAATTACATGCGTCTATCACTCTATCAATGTTAAACAAAACGTCGGTTAGCTTACAATTTTTTTGCAGATGTCAGCCTTAAATATTTGCTGCAAGTGACGATAACAATATTATGTAGATTATGATAACCACGAGATATATTTTCTTTCTACAAACTGACATAAACGAAAAAGTGGAGTATGTCTATATATTTATTATTATCGAAATATCGGGAATATTTTACTAATTATAATTAAAACCATTGTTCTGGATAAAGATTTCTAAAGAATTCCAACAAATCTTGACAATTACATGATTTTTATATCCTGATGCTGATGGCTGAGAAGAGAAGTGTGCTAACAGAGACATGTAATTTCTTTGCGTGCTACATTGATTTGTATTTTATGGAGAATATAATATAGTGCTAATTTACAATTCACACAATCTTCCATCAAAAGGGAAGTTCAGTTTCAAACTTTGGGTTTTAGTGTGTGATATAACGCACATTGGTGATTTAATGAGATAAATGAGAGGAGAGATATGAAAACAAAAAAATTATATTCGATACAAAATAGACAACACAGCACAACAGTATTTACATTAAATGACGTCCATTGAATGAGCAATACTAAAAATTAGAGTATGCATTAATACATACATACACTAATTCTAATCATAAATCATAAATCATCTTCTAGATAAACAATCAAAACATTCCTGCTGTCATTATTTGGAGCAGTGCCACTCCAATCACCATTAAGTTTAACCGCATATAGGTTGTCTTCAATCTACCCGTTTGAACAATTATGTTAAAACGTGCAATTTGTTTTACCGGGATAGAACCTTGTAAGATTGTAAAACTTTTACCAATTAAGCGTCTTTATCAATTCTTGCCATACTTGACAAATATTCAGTGAATTTGAAAGCAGATTATGTCATGTATCGTGTAAACTTAACAAACGTATTTGCATTCTTCAGCAAACGCAACCAACAGTGCAGATATAATAAAAGTTATAATTTATATAAGCCGAGGTGAAACAAAGCATAACTATGTGACTGGTAATTTTTATGGAAGCAAATGTTTTTAATTTAGGCAGATGTCACCAAAAAAGACTGCTACGCACATGAAACTCTCAAACTCAAGATGGTTTTTTAATTTTCATTCTATTTTCCCCTCTGTTTTAGCGATGTAGTTGGTGATAAACCATTGAGAAGGGACGAAATGACGACAATGATGACAAGACGGAGACTCGTCAGATGAATGATGACAGAAATGGATCATCAAAGCCGTCAGCATATTTTTCTCCGATGATTTCAGATATGAGATGAGGCGATCCTCCAAAGAGAAAAGGTCCCATGCTTGAATGAACCTTGAATGTGATGTGATGATTTCAGTTTCTTGGCTGCATTCCCACAACTGTGTCGTGCATCTTTCGTGGTACAAACTACAAGCACAGGACATTTGTTTCTTGAATGATGTGTCAGTTTGTCCGGATAACATATGAAAAAATGACGACGATAAATGAATGTTCATGATGAAGCAGTAAATGATTTTTAAGCATTCTCCTTCTCAACTTGGTCAATAATATGCAAATTATGCATTGGACCGGTCACCCACAATCTATTTCTGGCTCCGTGTGTGGCGGCTGAGCTAAAAACAAAAGCGACATAGATTTCGTGCTGGAATGGTAAAACAAAATATTTATAAGCTTCTAGTTTCGTTGAAACAATGGTTTTGCAACAAAAGATATGAAAGGTGTATAAAAATCTTAAAAGTTTTGTAAAAATGAAATATGAAAAGGACTGACAAGTCTCGGTCTCACAGCTAATCCTCTTCCAAAAGAAACAAAAAGGTTGACCTGAACCCGACAAAAAAGGATCCTGTCATCAAAAGATATGAGAATTAGAAAGACCTGAATAAGTAATTAAGTCCACCAAGACAATGAGAACAAGATAGGAAATACACAGCAGTAAAAACTAGTATTGAGTCGAACTGAATGAAATCCATGCTCAACAGATGAGCGATGGTTTTGTTGGACTCGGATGTATTAAAAATTATGAATAAAATTGTAAATCTTGCATCTGTTTCAAATCCGTTCAACGACAAAGCCGACTGGATTGAAGAGAACTGGACTTTGCATTTTTAGTTATGCTTTAAACGAATAAACTGGCCACCTTTTTTCGGAACTGTGGACTACATCAAGTTCCTCAAGGAAGGAAGTCTCACTGAAACTGGTGAATGAAAACCCGTCAGACAATCGAAACGAACAAGTTTCCTCCTCTCTCAACCATTGTATTATGTGTGTCCGTCTGTTTTGGCATTTTTATCTTCTCAGGGAAGACAGATCATGACAAAATGTGCATACCAAATATAGAAACAATAAGGATATGTGTTGTATTCTCGATTTGATATGATAGCACATCGCCATAAATAGTAATTCCAAATGTGAGTCCACTTCATTGCATTTCATGGTAGTAAAAATTAAAGAAACGACTAGCGCTTCGTTTCTAATCTAAACTCTTTATTGCCGAACCAAATGCTGGGCTCATCATACATTATTATCATCATCTCATCAAAGTGAAACACAGCGCAGTTGTCTGATAGATGAAATGAAATCGGTGGGACACAAAGTGCTGTTTAAAACTTATATTATTTTTTGTTGAGCAAGGTTTCCTTGTTTTCATTTACATACCAAACCAACAGCCTTCCTTTTCTTTTCAATGCTGTCTGGCTGATGATGGAACTTTATGATAAATTCATGGGGTCCAGCTTCTCTTAGCCGTCTCACAGAAAGGTCACCGTAACTGTATCAAATCAGGCATAGTGCACCGCAACAGTAGCAGCAGGAGAAGATGAGATGATGAGCAAACATGCCTACTTCAACTTTACAGATTGTGTAGCAACAGTTGCAGCATTCTGATGAAGGTGAGTGAGGCAAAGTGAAATCACAAAGCGAAAAAAAACCAGAGAGAGAGTAGGAATCTCTGAAACCATAATTCTTTCAAGAGAAACGGCATATCACCTCATAAAGTTCGTTGTATGCAAATGTATCTATCGTCCAGAGGCAAATTTCGATCACAAAAATGGGGATGAGTCATTATAAAGATCACGACGGTGCAATGATGATGATGATAGAAATCAAGATTAAAAAAGAGTGTGAAATGTTGTTCAAAACTATGAATTCATTTTGATTAACAAGAGCTAGATCAAAAACCTGAAACGATATGGGTTTTTACTGATTTCCTTGTCTTTTGCTGTGCAAAACATAACATATAAACATATTAAATTTCATGTGAGAGTTTTAAATTGTATGATTCCGAATGACCTGAGGATGGCAGTCACCCTTCATCTATGTATAAAACTCATAAATGAAGGGATCAGATATGAAATGAATAATATGGGAAATGAATCTTGTGCTCCTTCAAATTAAAACCGGTTCCTCGTCAAAGAATACAATATGCTTGCATATCTACATGCTTGTGAAATATTGTAACAAACAACTGTTTTTGATTTAATGTGATATTATTCCACGCTTTCCGCACTAAAATATGAAACACGTCTCTGAAAAGTAAAGTGATACGTATATTTTTAGTGTTAACTTATCAGCTTTCAGCTACTCAATTTTTTTTAAAAACTGCACTTATTCTAGAAAAAGGGGTGTGTTGAGTTGTCAAAGCCGAACTGTGAATGAATGAGAAAAAGTACATTTGCATGACTTTTAAAATAATGCATGACTGAAAATAATCATGCTGCTTTACAAAAATTTGGGTGATTCAACAATTAATCAACAGCATGTATTCAGGGCAGTAAGCTCGAAAAAATAGGTAGACATGCAGGAATAATTGAGTTATTTTGTGCACTTTCTACCTTTAAGTACTGTACTCATTGCTTTTTTGTCGAAATCATACTTCTTCAACATAACTATTCTTCATTTATTTAATTGCATGTACATAAAATTTACCTGACAGTACTATCCTAACAATTTTTAGAATTTGGTTTCTTTCTGAACGTCTTGAAGGCCTGTGTAATCCTCTAAAACTAGGCCTTAGGCGAGCCGTCATCACCAGATGGATTTTTGCCTTAAATTTCATCGTCTTAACAGAGAAGAGCAAAGAGAGTGGAAATTAAAGTGGCATGCACTCTGCTTAACCAATGAAACTTGGTCCTAGTTAGTACATCGCAACCACTACCATTCATACTACGTAGTTTGGTTTGGCTCTTTTTTGCATAATAAAATATCGTTTCTTTTCTCCCAACCTTGACTTAGTCGACTCTCTCATCTCTCTCGCCTTTCTTCTCGACAACCCACACCATTTGATCCATTACCAGCCACCATCATCTATTTTCTTATGCATCTAATATAAATTCATTTCATCCGAGAAGTCTAGTTCTTAAGTTTTCTCTTAAACAAACGAACCATCCTCAATCCAATCCACCATAGACCTTCTTTCTCCTGCCCCGACATGCGCCTCCTCTCCATTTTCGCTTTTTCATAATTACAAAACTCAATCTTCTTACTTGCAAATGTCTATAAGAAAATAAAGTCTCTCACTCACCTCGCTAAAACCTTATACAACACTCCGTTTTCTACTTACTTAAGAACCAGTTTTTTTCTCGTGAGATCGCAACGCAAACGTGAATAAAAAACGGCTTCTTTCCATCTCGACAGCTCTAATCCATTCCTCCATATGAAAACCTTTTGGTATTTAAGGTAGACTCGGTTTTAGCTTGGCTTTGCATTTCCATTCATTTATCTCAAGAAGGCGAAGAACAAGAAAGGGAAAACATCATCGCCACCACGTTACGTTAAGCAACATAAGCTAACAAGTCATTCTGATAGAAGGGTAACTTTCACTGGAGGAGTTGTGTGTGAAAACATTAAAAACTGGAGAAGAAAAGGAAACCGATTTGCATACAAACTAATCGCTTTTACTCCAACTTCCACTCACAATGTTTTTCCAACTCTTATGAAGCATGATGAATGAATATATGCCTCACTATAAAATGTAGCTTTAAAATAAGAATATATATTTTAAAGTAAAGTAAACCGCTCTTATCTTAAGCTGGCTCAAGTTAAGAAAAGTAAGCGGTAAGCATCTGTAAATTACAGTTGGGATTTAATCTGACGCGTACATTTCCTCACAAAAGAAAAGTACCTATTCCTTCCTATTTAGGTACGTATGTCTTTTGTCCTTTTCATTCCTTTCTCTTTTATCGATAGATTTTACCTTGTCTTGGAAGGGAACACACAATCCGACTTTCTTTGCTTAGAATACCTTATCTTAAATTACGTATGTATTTTCTTCATATAATTTTTTCCTGTGTAAATTTTGAAAGTGTTTTGCTTTGACGCTATACGAAACGAAATGAAGGGACCTCTCGCTCGTTCCTTCGACTGTTTTGTTTTCATTAAATATTCGCATCATCCGACTTTTTGGAAGAATTAAACATATGGATGTAGGTTGAACGAAAATAAGGTAGGTAGCGGATCACACGTGCCGTTTGTCTTCGCTTCGAGTAGGTCTTTCAACAAACTTTTCACCATATGCCGAGAAAACGTTCTAATAATGAAGAGATGGTGGTTGTAGCGACTTCATTTATTTCAGCAGTTCCCATTGATAGTATCTTTGCATATGGTTGTGTTTTGCCTGATGTACAACTGACGAGCAAAGTACCAGGTTGTTAGTCGTGGATTTGAATGTTTGTGGCGCAAAATGTAGATTTATATGAATATAGACTAACTGCAAAATATTGGTTTCAACGGCCATTTTGTCTCCGTGGCAACGGGTCAAACTTTTGAAAATAACTCAGTTAAAAACTGCAGAGGGGGGACCACGTTCACTTTGAATTTTACGTGTTAATTTGCATAAGGTTTGGCAGTTTCGAAAAAATTGAAAATTCTGAAATGTTGGTCAAAAACATGAAAAAACTAAATAATATGCTTCATTTCAATATACCCAATGTTGAAAATGTCAGTTGATTGGTATTTGACAAATTTTTGCAAATTTGAAATTAAAAAATTTGCATCAATACATAGAAAAGGCGGTTTTTAAAAAAATTCAAGCCGCCACCACAGGCAAAACATGAGCGTGAAACCCAATATTTTGCAGTTAGCTATACTCACTATAGTCTACATTTGTGCCACAAACCATTCAATATCCCACGACTAACAACCTGGCACTTTTGCTCGTGAGTTTTGCTTTGTAGTTTCAAAATGCTTGATTATGCAAATGAGGGAACAATACCGTTTCTCGTCAAGAATAAGATGGAGATAGCAAGCAGACGCATGCTAGATTTTCTATCGTATCTTTATTCCATCTACTTTCGTTGGCGTAAGTCTGTTTCGTGCTCTTTGGTTTTGTCGTGCACTGGCTGAAGGCTGATGCGGACGTCATCAATTCCGTGTTCCTAGAAAAAAAAATTCAAACAGAGGAGAGAAGAAAGAGAAAAGAGTCCTGCTGGAACTGAATGAAAGAAAAGAATAAAAAAAGCAGGAGCTAAAGATGCTGTTTGTTTTTCCATGGGAGGAAAATCCTGCATTATCCGCAATTGCAATGTAAATGTACAAACAAATGAACCATTTGCATATATCGTCGGTCCTGAATTGGAATATTACCTTGCTGCAATTTTTCTTGTATTATTCAGGTAGATAATGAACACTTCAATCGACTTTCAATTGGAATAATACAAAGAAGAAATATCGTAATTTCTTTTTAAATCTAAAAAATTAATTTTAAAATTAAGTAAAAAGCACAAAAAATCGACATTGTACCATTTAAATGTTAGTAATTTCGATTTATTTATTTCATATTGCTTTATATGGATAAGAATAGTTTAGATTAGCTTGCTGGTAATTCAAATATATGTGTAAATATATAGTGATATTGCAGATGACCGTGACATTTTAATATTACAATAAATATAACGTGGTAACTCCTCCGTATCTAATTTTCGTATCCTGAGAGAAGAAATGCAAATGTCCATGGAAAACGAACAGAACCCTAGATATTTCTTGTCCATAACGTTTCATCAGCAACTTTACTTTTGCTCATTTGATTCTTTCAACTCTTAGTTTTTGACGACGCAAGCATCTGTGTCCGCTTCATTAACTCAAACTAATGAAAAGTATTCAGATCTCTTGAATAAGAGGAGTAGATCAGCTTGGCTGGCGGACTGTTGCTAGCCCCAACATTTTCCGATTTAATTTAAACTAACGCAACCAGCAGCAGCAACACAGAATGAACAAAAGGAATGAAAGTAAACCTGATGAACAAAATTGAACAAAAGGGCCAAGACCGCGAACGGAACCAAATGAGCCAAAAGAAATGGAAAACTGAATTTTCCGGGATGAAAATGAATGAAAACGTGGAAAAGGGAGAGGTAAAAGTAGAGAAATTAAGAGGATTCAAGAATCAGCGTAAAATCCAGAGGTTTTACTGTTAAAGCAATCACAAATGCCCAGTTGGTCTTGTTCGGGTCAGTCCATGTCATTTGCATCTGGTTGAGAAATTGCTGAGAATCATCCACATTCAGTTCGAATTCGCATTCAATCTTGGTTCAGCAGAAAAACGAATCGAATGGAAAAATCGAATCTGAAATGGTTCAGCCAGAAAAAACTCGAATCTGAATAATCTTTCCTAAACTCTCTTAGGGGAGAAAGGAAAGGGTGCCTAACTGGACACTCGATAAGATGGGAAATTAGTTGGAACTTTTAAAAAGCAAATGAAAGGTTCGTCTCTCCAAGGAATTTCACAAAAGGGTTAGTCCGCCTTCAAAATAAATTTGTAATTCTCCCCAATCCCAACCTGCATGGTGGAATGCTAAAGGTCTCTTCAACACTGTCTCGTACTCATTATTCCACATTTAAGTTTGATCCGCACAAAACGGGATCTTCAAATAACCACTTTCACAAGTGGAAATGAAAGGGTTGGTAGGGGAGTGGGAAAGAAAAGAGCTCTCTGCTCGTAATGAAAATATTTTAACACTGAATCATGATGATGATGATGACCATCCATGTGGAAAGCATTCAATTCCAAACTCAAGTCCGATTTTATAAAAATACGTAAGAATATGCGTTCCAGAACAGTATTTCTTTATGAGCTAGTTTGAAAATTAAAATTAATATGAAAACTCCTTTAAAAGTCCCCCTTCATTTTAAAGTTACCTCTGCTAAAGTTTTAATGGCGGTCTTCCGTCTTTCCTTTTCGTGAGTTGATTGTCGGGTGATCGATAGAAACAAGGAAAACAGTGGTTTAGCTGCTAACTCGTTTTAAATTATGACAAGCTTTTGTTTGATGTATTTGCTCTCAATGAGTATGCTTATGATCATAATTTATCCGAGAAAGGTGCAAGTAATTAAAGCCTTATGCAAATGGAGAGGAAGGAGGAGGGAAATTACGGAACTTGGAACCACTCATGCAGAAGTCTTTTTATATGGGTTAATTGAGCTCAAACTACTTTAAACGATAAACCTGTTCTTATAAAAAAAATTCATCTAGTCTGGTAGATGTTCACGCTCAAGCATTCCAAAATAACCGTACACAATTCTGTGGAAAGTGAATACTAATCTGATTTGTTGTTTTCTGTTTTTGTAAATCATTGTTTAATCTTTTGAAAGAGCAAATTCGAATTTTATACTGCAACAATTTGTAGTTTCTGTTAAAAGGAATGGTACGTTAAGTTATGTCATGATAAAAACAGCCGTGTCCTAACAAAACCCCACATAAAGACATTTTAAACACGGTATAGCTCATTAGTTTCCATTGTATGGTCTGTTCGCTCCAAATCTGTTCGGTACTGGGAAGTGAGATTGGACAGATTAAATTAATGTCACGTCGGCTCATGGTAGCTTATAGATGTATGAATTGCATAACTTTTCTAAATTTAGATACGAGGTGAATGAGACATTTTTTGCCAGGTTCTGGTGCTAGATACAACTTACATATGTACAAAAATAATGTGACTTTGATGACAATTTTGTATAATTTTCTTTTTCGGTCAGTTTTATTGAACCAAACGTATTCATTTCATTCCCATAATTTAACAATCATCTTTTATTATAATTCAATTTATACACTTCGAGTTAGCATTTTTTTTAAATCACAAAGTCCTCTTAAGATGCTAATACCAGTATACGAATTTTTAAGAAATGCTTCACTTTCACTATAGTCCCGCTTTTATTGAACTAATTCCGCACTTTTACGCTCCTCCACTCACATAAATCGCAACTCACTTCCAATTCCAACTACTCGCTTGGACAAATGTAACAGAAAATTAATATTCAAGCAAAATAAAACCGTATTTCTCAATACCTCCGCTGCTCAGATTTCAAAATTTAAGTATTCTCCCAGTTATGCTAAAAAAATAAGTTGTCTAAAGTTGAAATGCTGACTATCCTTCGCGATACCCGGATAAAACTTGCGTTACAGAATGTGCATTTGAACCAACTCAGTCCTGTGCTGAACTTGAACTGATGACGACTGTGAGAAAAAGCTTCGGTTTTCTCTACATATACATGCTATGTGCGTAGCAAGGAGATTTGTAAAGTTATATGCAACCTAAAGTTCTAAGCACGTATCGTAGATATTCATATACGAGCTGTATTCATGACTTGTACCCTAGCTGTGGGTTCAGAAAACTGCAGTGTTTTACTATAAGGAGAAGTGCAAGTGCAACAAGAACAGTTGAGCGTGGCTTGGTTCTCGTTTCAAAAGAGATGTTTTTTTAGATTTCCGGGGATGGTTTGGCTTTACCCCGTAGTAAGCTTAAATGCACTCTTCTTCTCTTTCAACTTTCCATGATAGAACAAAACGTAAAACACGTGTTTTAAATTTACATCATTTTTCTGGGTACATATTTAGTTTTCATCTGTAAGTACCATGTTTTTCTCCAATAAGCGTTTAAATATTTGCTTTCACTTTTCATTTCTTTTGCTGTCGAGCAATCTTGTAAAAGCATTGTACGACAGGCAGAACCAAACAAGTCAAGATGCAGCAGGTTGATCATCGCAAATCTCGAGCAGCCTTAATTCACAATAATTATATTAAAAATCCATTTGGATAAATAATATCCAGTTGAACTTTCATACAATTCTGCTCAGCAAACAATCTGTATTTTTCTTAACTTCGAATTTCCATTTTAGTAAATTAAGTATAGTTAACATAGTTGTAAATGTATTACATACATATCTGTGATTGGCAGTGTTCGGAATTTGCCGGCAATAATGGTATTTTGCCACTGACTGGTATAGATTGACAATATTGACTGGTTCTATTTGGCCAATATTTCCCCAAATATAAAACTAAATGGTTTTTATGTACCCGTGTAATGTCCAATGACTATAGGCAACCATATTGTTCGCCTAATATAGAGAATTTGCAATCAAATTTATAAGCTTTTAAATGATCACATCTTGAGTTAATGGCTAGTCACAGCGTGTACTCCGGAACATGAATAACATAGATATATCTATTTTATGATTAAAGAATGTAAAAATGTAGATAATTATTGACATTATTGCAATATTGCCGACAATAATTTCCTTATTTGTCAGTCCACCAATGCCAATGAATGCCGGCCAAATTGCGCAGTCATGCATTTATTGCCACTCCGAACACTTGCTGTGATGATTTCTGGTTAAAAGCCCATAAAGTCAAGCGCATTAAAAACTCTTTGCAAATATTGCATTTCTCGTAAAACGCGCGATAGCAGAACACTCCTCGTTGCAAAATTAAAAACAAATGTAAACGTAGTGGTAAGCAGGGAATAAATTATAGGAACATTATTATATTAAAAACGTTACACGGAATTAGCAACCATGAATATGCAATGCTCTATCGAATTTAAAACTTATTCTCTGAAAACCATTGTAGAAACGATCGTATTTGGTTAACAATGTACAAATATTAGAATGCAGCAGAGCCTCCTTCTACACTAAAATCTTCTAAAAATATCTACTTTACACTAGTTACGCTGAAAGGAAAGAGATGGCGACGAGACCACTTCTAGTAGTGACTTTCCCTTTCGCTATGCTTTCTCACTACGAACCATCCCAATATCTAACATCAATCCTAAAGCACAGCATAATATATAATTTTTGTAATATTGAGTGTTGTTCATTTTCAAGATGCAAAACATAAAAGGTATATTACGAGGTTTCAGAAAGTTTAAATTTGCTTCAACTAGTCATTTCCATATATGATAAAGAATTCAAAAATACGTTTGCTATCAATTTAAATTGGAGGTGTAAATCAATTAGGAAATTTTAAAATAAAAATTAGTAAAAAATAGTAGGTTCTAAAAACATTTGTGCTCAATACTTTAATTGTTCATCATCCAAATTCAGAAATTTACAAACACCAATGCCTTAAGTTTCTTGGAGGGGATGACGATAATTTAGCATTGTCTGTATGTGAATGAATTTGGACTATCAATTTATAGCCCATTGTCTGATGTGTTTTGATGTGGAATGAAATAAGAAATCTTCCTCCTATTTTTGCATTTTCCCCTTCGCAATAATGCTTTTCCCAGTTTTATTACCAACATACCACTGCACGCAATTCATCACATACAGTACATGTTTGTCTACTACTTATAACAAAAGATTTTCTTTTCGAAGAAAGAAGTTAGATTGCTATAACATATCCACATGGAAAGTAAGGAGAGGATATATATGCCTCTGGAATGAGAAGAGGATAAATGAATAAAGTTTATAACATCACATTCTCCGCTAATATATGCCCACACATGCATTTTATAAGTTTTAAGATGAAATAGTTTGAAAACAAGTTTTATAGCTGAGTCTTTTGCGTATTTGTCCCCTATTACCTTTCTTCTAAAGAAGGTATGGTATGTTGTATCTTCTAACCATATAAAGAGAGTTTCTCCTTCTCAAGATTCAATGTGATTCGTTTTTTGTCCCCTTTCTTCAATTTATAATGTGGTACGATATTGCATTACATTGCATGTGTGCTCACTTTCCCACATGTACATTCCTACAGTAAACAAGTTAAAGGAGGAAATAAGCTGGCAACAATATTATACAATATTATTTTACTCCCTTTTCCTCCAGGAGTTTCTCTCAGAGAAAACCTTTTTGGTTCTGAAATGGGTGATCAGCTCACTTGAGTTGGATATATTATACTCAAATATTTGTATGTATAATGGCACACATCATGGCTGGCACCTCGAGGACTAATCCTCTGAAAAGAAATAATGGGCTTCTTTTTAGATTTTCCTTCGTCTTCCTCATGTGTGAGTAGGTATATCTGTTAATAAAACACTGCTGAGCATTTTCCCTATTACTATTGTTATTTCATTCGTTTGTGACGCCTTTAATTTAGTACTGCTATATGAGCAAAGCAATGCGATGTGCAAGTGAAGCCTTTCTTCTTTCAACTGTTTATGCGAAGTTGTGTGTTAGCGGTTAGAGTAATGATATTATTAAGGAATAAATATATCTGAAGTTACGCCCGCTTCTTTTCCTTCTGGATTCAATTCATTCATTGAAATGAAGGAGAGGAAAGCGAGAGAACGAATTTGAAAAGGAAATAAGTGAGTGAACACATTAGGGAGCGTTATATTGCATTGTACTGTTTTTTACTGTCAAGCTTCCTTTCAATTGCTTCATACAACTGTATATTGTGGAAAAGATTCGAAGTCGTATCAAGAACAAAACGCAAGAGAAAGTAACTTATTACTGCCACATGGATCATTTACTGTTGAGGCATTTTAGATGTTCTCTTTAATGTGCGTTTATGTACGTGAAGGAGGTGTTCATGCATAAGTAAGCAGGCAAATGTTACATTCCATGCACTCCAATGCACCTAGATACACTAGAAATGCGATACTGAAAGAAAGGTAGAAATAAAGGAACCTATCGTGTTCCTACTCATATTTCCTTTATATATAGTTTGGCTACTTGTGAAGTCCATCACCATCTACTGATAGATGTCTAAGATTTCTATGCTCCTCTCTTTTATCTAAAACCTTCTTAAGAAGAGCTGAAGAAATGCCTGATGCAGCTTTTTTCGGCAGTTTGTCGGTGCAAACTATGTACACTCTAGTGCTGGTCATGACGATTGGTCCAAAATGATAAAACTAATTACTTCTCCATGCCCATTCCCAGGAGAAAGTTATTCCTTCGATCACCACCAACCATCATGAGCGAGTGTAGAAAAGTATTACATTCGCATTTTTCTTTTACCATTATCATTACGAAATCCTCGCTTATACTTGGATAGATAAGCTATTTTACAGATTAAAGTTGCCTATTATACCAAAAGCACAAGACAGAAATCCGCGAAGGTTTGCATTATTGATGAGTCGGACGGTTGCTGCTCCGCAATAGGACTTACTTAGCTTCGTATCTAATTTCTCACGTTGAAATGCCTAAACTTCTATCGCAAGTCTCTCAAATTAAACGAAAGATTTGTTTTGCAAAAGGTTCAGCTCCATATCGCTAATGGATTTCTACTCTTTACCAGAAACAGTTGGCCATTTGGTTCCAGACTGGCTGCGAATGAGTGTAGAATAGAATGAATCTGATTCCAAACTGATACTGCAGCCCTTGTATAGAATGGGAGACGAGATACAAGTAAAAAATCAGAGTGAAAGTCAGCCAGAGTGGCCCTCCTTTTCCCCATGCTTTTACCTTAATTTCATTTAGAAGGGTATATATCATCGTCTGGAGGGAAAAAATGCTGACCTTTCAGAGTCTTCAGGGAAGAAATATACGAAAGCCAAAATACTAATAGCAGTTTTGTACTCTCCAGCCAACTCAGCCTCTTTCCTCTCATTCTCATCTTCTGCTCGACGGGTAGCCAGCCAATCCACTCATTCTATTTTTTTCTTGTTAGCATTAATGCTCTCATTTCTCTCCCTTCTTGACTTGAACTCTGATGCTACTTTCTGGTTTTAAATATTTTAGTTGTGTACGAGCTAACAAGATAAGGAAAAATAAATGGGTTGGATAGTGAGAACCCTGGCTTCAACTTTCCTTGGCATTTTTAGATTTAATGATGCATTGTTCCGAGGAAAGAGCTTGGGAACTAATTACTTCCTAGCTGTTTTCCAGCACGAATACAAATAGAAGGAAGGAGATCATGATCATCATGATTGCAAGGCATTCTCCTTCGTTGATTCACTTAAAAATGGATTACAATGAATATTTTTATCTATGTAGCTGTGGACTCATTTTCTCTGTTTTTAGAAAAAATTTCATCCATCCAGCTCCTCTACCTCGCCTCTTTCTCCTCTATTGAATTAATGAAGACAGACTTACTAATAAATTATTTAAAAATACTAAAAGCTACAGGAGAAACCACTAAAACGTAATTTATTAGTGGTGCTACTCCTAGTTGGTTTTGCTCTGAGAATAGGCGAGAAGAATAATGAGTATTTGAGATTATTGCTGGGTAAAATAAGCCCTCCTCCTCTTCTTCTCTCAACCTTTGCATCTATTCCTCCATTTTGTGTCATACACCAACTGTGGCTTCTTTTCCCTGTTTTATAAGCTTTCTCTATGGAGCTGAACGCACTAATAAAATGTTCTGGGATATGGGAAGAGTCAGGAGCAAGGAAAACCCATTTTAGTTCCTTGTATCCATAAAACAAACGCGAAGGCATTAAGCTGCAGTCATTACTCATTAACTGGATACACCGAAATAGATTATGACTCTGATGTGTTGGGGACTTGCTCCCCTTCTGCTGTAGATTCCAACTCCAGCCTTTTGAACTCATCATGTTTGCTTCGTTTGGTTGGTTTGGTCCGTGAAAATTGTAAAACCAATATGCAATATGTATATATCAGTAGCTCGAACCTCGAGGACTATACTAGATATAAAATGCCACTTTCAGACTATTATATCAAATTTATAATATTCCATGAAGGAGATAAGAAAGTGAATTTATAATTTTATGTGAAACAAACCAACAACTTCCGAAAAACCATTTGAGTTGTTTAGGATAACAGTGTCGAACCTCGGTTGCAGCTGCAGTAAGGAGTAAAATGAGCATCATAATCATAAATTAAATAGTGTTAGACAAAGAACGCTTGGTTTTGTGACTTCTTTCCCAACAAAAAGAGAGCTAATTGCTCAATATCACAACTAGAGTTTATGCTGGCGGCAGACGACTGAGATTCCATCAGAATATATTTGAAAGTCTTTCTTCTGGAGTCACATGAATATTTATAAGAACCTGCTTTGTTCAAAGAGCGAAAGATAAAGAAAGACTGGGACTGTATCTTTATAGCGTGGTGTAAGAGGGAAGAGCGTTCATCTGGATGCAAATGGGTGTGAAATATATGAAAATTGTAATTACTCATAAACTTTTTTTTGTTGGAAGGGGTCCGTCTCACGATGTTGGTTGTCGCTTCGTCGTCATTCACAATAGAAGGGAAAAAATAGAGGAGCTCTTTTTATAGAAGGAAAAATGTTACGTCATTATTATTACGAAAGTTTCTTTGGCTTGGGATGTGGATCGCTAAGCATTTTAGTTTTCCCCCGTGTATGAGGATATGAGAAGTGATATTGATGTTTTAAAATGGATCCGATGTACACAGCATAAAATGGAGGGTGGTTTTGTTGGTTAAGTGAATGAATGAATCAAAAGAAGGAATACGATGTCATGAAATGAGATGAACAAAATCCTTGTCTATTGCAAAAGAAAATAACTTTGTTTTTGCTCTTTTTTAGAGAAAAGGAGAAACCCGTATATTGTAATTCCAGTTTGATACTTTTTTCCTGTAGCTAAAGAATCTCTCCCAATTTTTTAACATAGTTTTTATCATTACTATACGTTTAACATACAAAAAAATGTTACAAACCTACTTCAATACAAAATTAAAATAGTAAAAATAGTAGGGCCAATCTAGGCATACGAAAGCGGAAAATTAGCAAAGCGAGAGATGTCGTTCAAGTGCTAATCTATGTAAATGAGTAGAAGGGTCCACCGTCGTTAGTCGTTCGCGTGTATTTTTTATTTGAATATTTTCAACCAAGCAAACCCTCCAATAACATCCCAGAGAGACCTGCATGATCTGATGATGAAGTTTTCCTCATTGGAAAATAGAAAAGTACAAGGGTTTCATTTTAGCCATTATGTTTGCTCTGCATTGTCTACTGCCGCTTTGTGTTTTGTGCATGCATTGAAAACTCCCATCACATCGGAGGAAAAAGGGTGACGTACTAACAGGTTTAGTTTATATCAGAATCAGAACCAAATCCATTGTTTTATCAAGCTATCCATCCGAACACAATCATATCGGTACAGCGAGCAGAGCAAAGATACTTATTATTCACACAATCTCAGCGATATCTTCATGGGGGTCATATAACATCATGGATGACGAATATGCTTCCAGGAAGGATATAAAAAGATTTTTCCTAACACGGGGGCGCACTCGCATGAAGCTTAAATTTGTGTCCTAAAAATGCTCCATAATTTATAAAAGATAATCTAAATCTGAACAGTTTTCGTTTCGTTGTTTACCCAAAACTACAAGCCGTATACATTGGTATTTAAAACCCAACAAATGCTTCAAGAATGATGAGAATGAGGGCCAATGAAACTTGAAACGATTTGAACATGAATGGATATTTTTTATTCACACATTTGTGAATAGTGATCCTTCAAAATAGGTAAGCATCTAGTGTCATTCTTATTATCTCACCTTCTCATTGGTATGCAAGAATCGTATTACTTGTAGATTATAAAGCTGTTAAAGGGAAAGGGAACGTGAGATAAACATTGGGCGCACGCGTTGTCTGCTTGTCTGCTCTTCTGTCAAAACTAAAAACCACAGTTTTTATGCTCGTGGATGGATTATGCAAACTAGGGATTTAAATAAAAGAGAAACATTTATTGTTTATGCAGCATTGAAACAAAGACGAAAAGATGATCCCGACGCACTTCTCACATTACAAGCTTTAAAATTGTAATTTGATTCCGTAAATAGATAACCATATAAAAACTACAGATCGTAGACAATTTTTTTTATATTTTACAAATTTGTACGGTGAAACTTAAACTCGCTACATTGTATTAATGCACGTGAATAGTAAGTAGTTTATGGTGTTTTTAATTTAAAACTGGAATAATATGTAGAATGATATAAATATTTAAAAATTGAAGAAGAATTTAAAAATTGTCACAGAATCGTATCTGTTTCATGTTTGCCAGCTTTTAATTATTAGTTTAGTTTCTGATATTGATACCCATATTTTGCTATTCTATATAATACAATATATTAGTTACTTATTGCACCAGGATGTGTTCTTCGTTAATATATATCTCCATTATAAGTTTCATTCCTTGGTGAAACAGACTGCAATCTTCAGGTTGTTAAAATGCAGCTTAACGCAGCTCCTGAAAATATAAAAACATTTAAAAGTTACAAGTACAATAAAAAACAGCATTCTTTTCCTAAATTTAACTAATTTGAATACGTACGGAAAAAGTATTTTCAAAAATTTTTAATAAGAAGAAATTTGTTGACATGCCTCGTCATCTCATGATGATGACGAATTTTAATAAAATTGTATACGTATTTTCACTTTTTTAAGGTTGAAGGTAGAATTCTCATTTAATTTACAAAAAGTCACAAAGGAAAGAATGCTTACTGCTACTCTGACAATAGTACAAGGCAAGGACACCTTCAAAAAGTTGTTTGGCAGCAAAATTCGTAGACTCATTTCATTTTATTCCCTTTTCCAAAAAAATAAGTCTCATTACAGCGCATATGAGCAACGAAATGACTAAACGCGAGATTTAATATAAAAACATCCGCATTCTCTTTAGTTAGTCGCATAGTTTAAAAAGTAATTTCCCTTTATGAAAAAACGCTCCACTTCACTACGAATTCCCATCTCTACCCATTATTCTCCTCTTTCCAGTAATTATTCAAAGTCTCAATAAAAAAGAAACTAATCCTCGTTTGTAGTAGCAGTTGAGCTTCCGAATCACATCTAACAAGCCTAAGACTATCACTCACGGGTTTTCTTAATCGCCTTGTATAATGCGCTCTGAACATTCCCTACTTTTTAAACGAGCTATTATAGCGACTGAAGGGGATTAGAAGAATGTCATGATGATGCCACTGTTTTTTTCATTAAAACGTACTCATCATCAAAGTTTCAAAGAGAGAGACTAAAGGGTAGCTTCCTTTGAAAAAAATAGAGATGTAAACCCACAAAAAGGAGTCTCCTGGAAAAAAAGTTTTGGGATTTTTTCATTAAGCTTTTTCCTACACTTGACAAAGATAATACGAGGAAAGATGAGTATCAGTTCATTCCGCGAAGCCAAACCGAATGTGTATATATTCTACAGTTTAGAACTAAAGAAGTACGCACCACCGGTGAAAAGAGAATTGTAGTCAGCCTATAGCATATAAGTAGTCTAAATCTTGATGAGGAAGCGACGTCTTAATGATTAGATTTCTCATTAGTGAAAGCTGAGATGGTTTTGTTACGAGAGATTATTATGAAAAATGCTATCCAACGCTAGAAACGCTTTTCAGATTGTAACGAAATTCACATCTCGTCGGGAGATGAGATAGCTTGAATACATTATCATCCGTAGTACTTATATACTACCCGCTAAATTTGCATATGATAAAACTATTCCATTTCACCAGCAACTGCTGCAATGGTGTAGATTACTTCGTTAGGTGTACGTAGAAGGAGATGGAGAAGAGACTTTTTAATAACTGAACCCTTTCCCGAAATTAAAGTCGGCAGTGAATGGACAATTCTGGAGAAACTAGATGTGTTTCTCCAAGTCTTGTAGAAAGACGACGAAAAGTTAATTTGTCTGAGTGAAAAAACGGAAGACGTGAAATGAGAATGAGAAATGGGATACGGCGGAGATTGAGCTGTGAAGAGAAGGCTAAATGAGAAAAATTAGAATTAAAGGATTCAGATTCGTACATCAAGCTCCTTGAGGGATAATTTACTTGGGTGGTAGTTATAAGTAAAGTAGTAGGTATGATATGCAGCATAACTATGTTAAATACGTGGACTTAATATATCCAAATGGCGGAGGACGTAAATTACACTGTAATTTAGAAGGCTTTTACCGTCGCATTAAATGGAGGCTTCAAGTTTTAAAAAAGTTTCACTTCTATTTAAGTCGTGGTTTTGATGATGAATGAATGGAAACATAGACGGTGGGGAATTGAAAAAGCTGGGAAGGAAACGACTTCGCTTCAAGTTTTTAAGGAAATTTCGGGTTATTATATCGCTATGCTTTTCTCTATTTTTTCCCAACTCTTCCGTCTCAACTAAAGCTAATGAGCTTTATTTTCTTAATCCTTCAAAGCTGACAAAGATTTTAATGAGATTTCTTTCTAATTTATCTTTCCTCAGTCTCATCCGAGAAATATTCTAAACAACCTTCACTTTTCTTTCCCAACTTGTTTTTCTCTTGGGTTTGAGTTTTCAGTAGGAAGTTTTAAAGTCAGCAGCTGCATGCTGCAGATCATGATAATAATGATGAAGTGTATTTGAAATAGTGGTTGAAGAAAACCTTTTACAGGTAAAAATTGAATTTTAATCTACAAGTAACCAGTATTTAAATTCGGACTACTTTTAATTGTATAATTGATTGTGAATAAGTCGTTATAATTAATATTTACCAATTTTACATTTTATTGTTAACGGTCCGATTGATATGCATTAATTAATTAATTAGTGGTAGTGTTAACAATACACAAATAAATGCTATATATACAAAACGTTGTGTTTGTAGTTTGGTTTATTAGTACTTCCACATGTGTACAAAGACTACAAAGCGTAAGCAAGAAAAAGAGAGAGAGAGAGGAAAGTTTTAATCATCATGGCCGCCCGACAACTTCTCGGAACAAATGAATGAGAAGGGGAAAAGTCGGGGAGTTTCTCATCAGCAGGAATGGGTTTGTTCTGGTTCTTTGGAATAAAAACTGGAGGATACAGACAGCAGCTCTACAATATATACGTATGCATTTCTCCTCTCTTTCTAGTAGTTTGTGTGTGTGGTGTTAGTTTAATTCCATAAAAGAAGAGAAGGAGTAACATTAATAGTATGAGAGCTCGGTCTCGTTTTCTCTCTCTCATCCCACTCAAGTATTTGGGAGACGCAGCAAAAACAACACACACTCACACACATGCACATCTAAAAATGCATAAAAGGAAAAAGAATAAAGTTAATCTGGTGGTCGCGCATGCTGGATCACTTCCACATCAACCTGTTTTTACTCATTCTCCACATGCATAACATACGTAATACTACACATACGAGGTATGCGAATCGACCCGAAACTTACTCCAGTATAGACAGCATCCAACGTTTCATCTGTATTTTATATGCATTATGTACTCTACTTCTAATGAACGTAGGCTATGCATTTTCCTCGTTGATTACAAAGCTCCGTTCCGTGTTAAATATTTCATTGGAGCTCCAAAGAATACTTAAAATTCTGAAATATTTATCGTTTTTAATTGAATTTCTTCTCATAATTAAATTTTCTCTCTCAGGATAACTTGTTACGTGTAGTTGATTGTAAAACGAAAAATGGTTTGATTACAAAACATGTTTGCCTTCTCATTCAATTTCCACCCGTTCCATTTGAAATTAAGAAAAACGAGGAGCCAAAAAAATTCGACATCACCATGATATTTGGCATCAAATTACATTTACAGTGTGGATATGGATGAAATGTAAAGTTATAGGGAAAATGCAGTTGAGTGAAATTGAATGTGATTTCGAGAAGAGCATCTCCATCTCCTTCTTTGACAGGCAAGGAACATGGAAACCTGATAAAAAGAACTTTCTTTTGTATGAAACAAGCATAAAGTTAGACAAACTGTATTCAACATTGACAGTTTGGCAGACATTGATATTTTTTGTTTCAATATTATCGCGATTGCATTGAATGCGCGTCTTCTTTGTTCTACGAAATGAAAGAAAAATCAACCCTTCTGGAAAGGTTCTCTCGATATTTACACGTGTATTGAAAGAGCATCGGATACCTAACGGAACCTAAACCAAACCATATGCTTAAGAAGAGTACATTTCATGTTATGCATTTTTACAGAGACCCAAGGGAATATTTTAAATGTACAAAAATCGATATTGCAGTTGAACTGTTGTTACGCTGCATTTACATCACTTATTTCCGCAGACCTGATCAGAAAATGCAGGAAAAACAAAACCAAACCAACAAGATCCAAATCAAAATATGAAAGGGAAACTGTTCGTTCGTTGAAAGTGCAAGAGTCTTGTAAAAAATCGTCCTGAAGGTATTATATAGAATGACATACAAGCACAGACCCCTTTTTTATGACTGGGGCATTATAAATGTTTCTTTTTAACAACAAACGATCATCTCTGCATTAGCTACTGTACTGCAACTGCTGTACACCGGCTGCATTCCCGGTGCAAAAATATGGTGACTAAAAAAATCAGAATAAGTAATAAGGCGAGCCCTTTGCATTCATCATGATCTTTTTTATTGTGATGCAAGCTGCCGAAGGGTTCAAGTTCAAAAGGGCCCAAGTATATAAGATGGAGAAGCAGTGCATTTGTATAGTAAATAAGGGCTTTCATTGATCCTAGTTCTGTACCATGTCTTTGTGATGTGATCTAATGCTCAATCAGTTATGAAGAGGATTGGAGCACAAGTCGACACAGTAAGCTGAAAGTATTTTTTGCTGGTCGAAAAAAATGGGTTAGTTTTTTATGCTGATAGTAAAACTAAAGAGCATAATGCCTTTCTACTTTTTATAAAGCCTTTCGTAACACATGTGCTCTGATATAGGAAAAGACCTTGTCCCTAAATTACAAAACCGAGTTCAGATAATAAATGCTTGTAAAGTTATGCACACAATTTTACAGTATGCTAAAAAATAAAAATTGATCGAACTCCTGCTTTGATAACGTGTTAACAGCGTTTGTGACTCACAATTTAAGTGAAGAGGACGGTTGTTACACGAGTGTTATTTTGGCGATATTCTTGAGAACTTAAAGGAATCAAAAAAATTCTTAAGCCATCTAGGTCAGCTCTAAATCCAGGTTGATTATGAGAAAAAGAAATTTAACGCTAATATCTGCAGTCGCAAAATCAACATTGAAGCACCAAAGGAAATTGATACCAATGTAATAATAAGTACCCTCATTATGATAAAACTAAGATATATGCTTCATTAGTATTATGAACAATTTCTACACACTTTTAAGCGGGTTCTCTTATGGATACTGCACTGCTTACGATTCCGTACGTAATAATATTCAAGACAATGAATTAGCATGTGAAAGTGCACAGAAAGAATTGTGATGTATTTAATTGCCATCCATACATGCATATGTATCACATGCAATACCAATCGAAACGAATAAACTCATCTGAACCGAACTGTACTACTCTGTAATAAAAATCCATACCTAATATTATAACGAGTAAATTGCACCAATTTTTCCCTGACCCTAACAGTTAACCGATCTGATTTGGTTAATGAAGCTGCATCCATTTTTGTAGCCTCCTTTCCTTAAAATTTCTGTTTTAAAAACATACCAAATGATATGAAAAGACGGCATCTTAAGCAAACGATGATGATCATTATCTATATATATAGGTTTGGGCATGATATGAATGTATATTCGTCAAAGAAAAGAAAACATGTTGATAATTCCACTATGTTCCCGCCGCATCAACTACATAAGGAACGAATGTCGCGATAACTTTTCTTTTTCTCCACTCTTTATTTAGCTTTTCATTCCCCACTGTTCCCAACAAAATTTGCATATTTTTCTTGCAGAAAAATTATTACATTATGAATAAAACAGTAGAGCACAGCTCCGAAATGAAATGCACGGGGAAGACTTAACAGAAACGGCGTATCACATACATCCCACCCAACCCGCTGCTCGCCATGTTGACTTTTCTTTTGAATGTGGGAATCCGCTAAGAAGTAGTTTACTTACATTACATATGCATGTAATTCTCTCTCATCTTCTCGGAGTAGGAGTGAATGAGTTATATACGGCAGTCTCATCTAAGTATATAAGTATTTAAAATAAAGAGTTTTTTCTTTCCCAGTTTCACTTTCTCTTTTTACTAAAAGAGAAAAAACTATTTGTGTTTATGCATTTTGCGGGTCGTAATAGAATAAGAACCACGCTGAGAAAGGAATCCTTAAAGAAACACACACCATACCACCGGGTTGGTCTCCTACTCCATCCAGAGTTAGGGTATGCTTGGCATCCGGCGGAGAGTGAAAACGGAAATGAATCTAGTTGGTGGGTTTATTTAGCATTTATTTTTTTCTTCCCTTGAGAAGTCCAACTATACTAAACATAAACACGGAGAAGGAAGGAGAGATGAAAATATTTTAACGTAGATTGTAGAGCCTTCCATATGGACTAACAAAAGACGGCATCAACATCATCATGAAATGAATAGGAAGAAAATGAAAATGAGCTGAATGTCTTTGGGTCTTCTTGAGTAGACGGCTGTATTAAAATTCAGTGCGAAAAAATGCATATAGAAATACAAAGTAGATAGTGAAAAAACTAAGATGCGAAAAGATAGCAGAATTTGCATTGCATTGTGAGAATGTAAACGAATTTAACGAAATGAGAAGACAATCTTCATGACTATCTCCTTAAACAAGATTGGTGGAAAGAGGAGAAAAGATGGGAATGCCTGTTTGTGTACGAGCACAACAGGAACAACAACGAGCGG
>LJIJ01002369.1:0-27918 GCA_001718145.1 Orchesella cincta
ATGAACAGGGTAATTGCCAGTATATGCAAAACAACCATGAATACAAAGCCATAAATTAATGGTTGTATCACGCCATAACCTTGATGAGTACCGAAATTGTTCGCCACTGTGCCCAAAATGCGACACTGATACTGACTAGAACCACATCGCTAGCACACCCTCAAAGAACTTCAATACCGAAGTTAGTTTGAAGATAATAGCAAAGAAACGTTTCCATATCCTTGAGATTTACCAAATCATATATGCAATCAATAAGGTTGATCATTCAAACAAGATTACCAAAGAAAAACGCAATAGACCGACGTTTTCCACCATTTAGTGCTCCGAATGGAATATCTGCAAAACGTACATAATACATTTGATTCAATATTCTGGAGTTTGTTCCTCTGAGAGAATGTCACGTCGCCAGGAATGCAAAGCGTTGTTTTTGGCGACCACAAGAAAAATCAGCATGGAGAAAGCAATGCAACCCAAACCAGTACAACTGTGGCACATTAAGATCCCAGTTATGTCTCGACGACTGACGTTAGGTCGAAATTCTAAAATGACAAATGGCGAATATAAATTTTTAATTTAAACAAAATTCTAAAAATTAGGTAAAAAAATTTATTTTACTTCGAGTCATTCGAGTATGCAGCTCATTGAGTTCCCAGTACCGGTTATCCATGCTATTATGTGGATTAAATTTCAGGCCCAACCGTTTTCTTTACGAAAAAGTGGGTTTGCCAGCACGTAGATGTTTTCAAGTGTAAACCACAAAAGCATTTAATAAACAGCAGATGTAAATTATCCAGTCCCTCCGTGATGTGCTAAAGTGAAGTTTGGTGGAATGAGGGGTTCCATGCTACTGTATGGGTGGATAGTAGCAAAAAAGAAGGTTGTAGATTTTAAATGAGTTGCTTGCCAACTTGGTTAACATTGCAAAGATTTGATATTCATTGAATAGAAGTAAAGATCAAATAAAGCAATCTTTGAAGTATTTTTAAGTTGTTATAGTAGATTTAACTTTAAACGGGAGGTATTGCTGAATATATTGGGATGAAGCGTTTTATTTCACTGTTTGTATATTTGTCTTTGCTGCATTTAAATTTTAAGTGGATCACGAAAGAACTGACTTCAACTGAAGTTTAATAGTTGCGTAAAAATTTATAACTTTCAATGTTTTTTGTTATTGTAATTGGGGAAATGTTATTTTCACTTGCAATGAACACTGATAGTTTAAAAAAGTAATAGCTTTGTAATACGTGTTCAAAATAATATTGAATCAATACAGAAATATAATGAAATATACTTGCCTGCAAAACAACAATGTTACACCAAATCATCCCAAAAATTCTTAGCGAAGACTACCTTTGTGTAATTTTACAGGTCTTTATCAACAAATTTTGAATTGGGTTAGTTTTTTTCAATGGGTATCGAAGATACATATACAAAAAAGCTTTTATAATGACGTTATTTTAATGAATGTATTAATTAATTTTGGTTTTGCACTAGTAGGGATTGTTGCAAATTTCATTTAATCCAATTTATTAGCAGCCAAACCCCTCACTCTTGACTTGGCTATTTCAAACGATAAAACTTGCTTAAGCAGCGAGCGAATGGAGCCCAAAGAACATATAGCTTATTTTTAAAGTACATGAGAAACTTTTTCCAGCTATTAACTTTCGTTTAAAAGCAGCTTAATTAATATGCTCAGACGAGTTTTTGCTATTTTTATAAAAGTTATTAATAAAGTTTCGCGTTTTTACAAGTCCAACCTGAACCATGTACGGCTGTTTCGCTATAAATAATTCCTAGTTTATTATAAAATTGCTGTAACCGAAAAATACATTCTGCCCACTCCACATTGCCCAATATTAGAAAACGTTCTGACATCCGCCTAAATGACAAAAAATAAATTTATATTTTAAATAATTTTACTTTTCAAGTTCTAAGAGCGGATTTTGATGTAAAATATGGATGGTGAGGATTTCAATGAATTTGTTTAAATTGCTTAAAACTTCGTCATTTTGCAGTAGTCTTACGTTAGTGCACAAGGACCATGCATTTTAGGTACTTTTTTGTAGATGTTTTTGCTTGCTGAAACAGTATGCACGTAATACCTCCTAGCTCCAGTCACTCCAATAAAGTATACAACTCTGCTACCAAACTGCTATTTTGGTTGGGCGGTATGTTTATACGATATTGGACTAAATACCTGTGCCCACAAAATTGTATTCGAAAATAAGTCAAAATTGTTTGATGGAAAACGACTACTTACTTTTGCAAATGATCGAAGTGAGCTTAAATCACTTATATATATATCAATTAATATTACACATTGATGTTCCTAAATTTATACATAATATACAATTATTAATTCAATGTGTAATATTAATTGATATATATATATAAGTGATTTAAGCTCACTTCGATCATTTGCAAAAGTAAGTAGTCGTTTTCCATCAAACAATTTTGAATTATTTTCGAAATACAATTTGTGGGCACAGGTGTTCAGTCCAATATCGGTATAACATACCGCCCAACCAAAATAGCAGTTTGGTAGCAGAAGTTGTATACTTTATTGGAGTGACTGGAGCTAGGAGGTATTACGTGCGTACTGTTCACAGCAAAAACATCTACAAAAAAGTACCTAAAATTCATGGTCCCTGTGCACTAACGTAAGACTACTGCAAAATGACGAAGTTTTTAAGCATTTTAAACAAATTCATTGAAATTCTCACCATCCATATTTTACATTAAAATCCGCTCTTAGAACTTGAAAAGTAAAATTATTAAAATAAAATTTATTTTTTGTCATTTAGGCGGATGTCAGAAAGTTTTCTAATATTGGGCAATGTGGAGTGGGCAGAATATATTTTTCGGTTAAAACAATTTTATAATAAACTAGGAATTATTTATAGCGAAACAGCCGTACATCGTTCAGGTTGGACTTGTAAAAACTGAAACTTTAATATTAACTTTTATAAAAATAGCAAAACTCGTCTGAGCATATTAATTAAGCTACTTTTAAACGAAAGTTAATAGCTGGAAAAAGTTTCTCATGTACTTTAAAAATTAGTTATATGTTCTTTGGACTCCATTCGCTCGCTGCTTAAGCAAGTTTTATCGTTTGAAATAGCCAAGTCAAGTCTGGAGGAATTTGGTAAAACTAACTGTATTAGTTGGTGCTGCTAATAAATGGATAAATGAAATTTGCCAACAAACACTACTAGTGCAAAACAAAATTAATTAATACATTCATTAAAATAACGTCATTTTAGAAGCCTTTTTGGTATATGTATCTTCGATACCCATTTGAACTAACTAACCCAATTCAAAATTTGTTGATAAAGACCTGTAAAATTACAAAGGTAGTCTTCGCTAAGAATTTTGGGCTGATTTGGGTGTAACATTGTTGTTTTGCAGCAAGTATATTTTCATTATATTTCTGTATTTGATTCAATATTATTTTGAACACGTATTACAAAGCTATTACTTTTTTAAACTATCAGTGTTCATTGCAAAGTTGAAAATAACATTTCCCCAACTTACAATAACAAAAAACATTGAAAGCTATAAATTGTTACCCGAATATTAAACTTCAGTTGAGAGTCAGTTCTTCTGTGATCCACTTAAAATTTAAATGCAGCAAAGACAAAAATACAAACAGTGAAATAAAATGCTTCATCCCATTATTTTCAGCATACTCTCCCGTTTAAAGTTAAATCTACTATAACAACTTTAAAATATTTAAAGATTGCTTTATTTGATCTTTACTTCTATTGAATGAATATCAAATCTTTCCAATGTTAACCAAGTTGCAAGCAACTTCATTTAAAATCTACAACTTCTTTTTTGCTACTATCTATCCACCCATACCAGTAGCATGGAACCCTCATTCACCAAACTTCACTTTAGCACATCACGGCGGGACTGGATAATTTACATCTGCTGTTTATTAAATGCTTTTGTGGTTACACTTGAAAACATCTACGTGCTGGCAACCCACTTTTTCGTAAAGAAACGGTTGGGCCTGAAATTTAATCACATAATAGCATGGATAACCGGTACTGGAATAATATCTACGGTTGGCGTAAGTGGCTTCATCATTTTTCGTTGGATGGCAGATGTGGAAAAAGGCCTGAATGAACTCAATGAGCTGCATACTCGAATGACTCGAAGTAAAATAAATTTTTTTACCTAATTTTTAGAATTTTGTTTAAATTAAAAATTTATATTCGCCATTTGTCATTTTAGAATTTCGACCTAACGTCAATCGTCGAGACATAACTGGGATCTTAATGTGCACAGTTGCTACTGGTTTGGGTTGCATTGCTTTCTCCATGCTGATTTTTCTTGTGGTCGCCAAGAACAACGCTGTTGCATTCCTGGCACGTGACATTCTCTCAGAGGAACAACTCCAGAATATTGGAATCAAATGTATTATGTACATTTTGCAGATATTCCATTCGGGAGCACTAATGGTGGAAAACGTTCGGTCTATTGCGTTTTTCTTTTTGGTAATCTTGTTTGAAATGATCAACCTTATTGATTGCATATATGATTTGGTAAATCTCAAGGATATGGAAACGTTTCTTTGCTATTATCTTCAACTAACTTCGGTATTGAAGTTCTTTGAGGGTGTGCTAGCGGATGTGGTTTTAGTCAGTATCAGTGTCGCATTTTGGGGCACAGTGGGAACAATTTCGGTACTCATCAAAGGTTATGGCGTGATACAACCATTAGTTTATGGCTTTGTATTCATGGTTGTTTGCATTATACTGGCAATTACCCTGTTCATTATTCGCGGGCTTGAGAATTGTTTACGAATTCAAGATGATATGCTAGAAGCTATGAAGAAGAACGCAAAAGACCAGTTTGTGAAAAGGAAGACAACGAACGCAAAATATTTTGCAAAGAGAATTGCTGGGTTGAGAGTCATTCAGATTCGGTTTGGGTCGTTTATGCCGCTCTCTACAGAGTTTGTAAAATCATATGTGAGTAATCTGAGGGACCGCGTGATTGATGGGATTTTCATGTTTTAATTCAGCTAATGCTTTCAACCCAGAACAGGAGTTTCTTAAACTTAGATTTGATTTTTGGAAAACTTTATGGTTATGGTAGGATTAAAATATGACCTTATATGTAATGAATACAATACATTATAATAATTGAAAAGGATGGCATTGAAGATTGATAATATATATTACCGCACTACGACACTGATTAAAAAAAATGTTGTATATTAGCTTACATTTGTTGTTGGCCGGTATTTGACAGAAGCAAGACGCAGAACAGATCAACAATGCACATTGTAAATTCCATTCCAAAGCTTTTCCACTTCTGTTTCTGCTTCCATGCATTATTTCCGGAATTCTAACAGCTTTTAGTCATTTACTTTCATGTGTCATTAAACAACCTTCATCTCAAATGCATTTTAACGTCAGGTAACGAACATATCAAATCAAACTTTGAAAGACGCGTGTTAGGCGAAAGACAAATTAGCTTTCTTAGATTAGGTTTGACTTTTAGTTTAATCCATCTAATATATTCACTCCATATATCAACGCCCCAGATAAACATTATGCAAAATTCTGTTGGTTGCCACATTATTTAAAATCAAACAGAATGTTTGTATTTTATATGAGAATGGGCATTTCTCATGTCGTCCGGATGGATGGATGGATGTCCATGCGATAACTCAAACAAAACTAATCCAATCACCTTCAACTTTGGCATACTGATTGTTTAGGTCAAGGGGACGAACCCTATTGATTTTTAGCTAAATCCGTTTACTTAATCTTAATTAAGTGATCATAATTAAGTTTCATAATAGACTACACATTGTAAAAAATGTATCACATTGCCCCATTGAGACCGGTGCTAATTACAAATGCAATGGCGTTGTAGAAAAGGGGATAGTGAAGGAGGGCGAGTTATAATTGAGGAGGATAAGCGATAATTAAGGACGATAAGTGATAATTAAGGAGGATTAGTGATAATTAAGGAGGATTAGTGATAAAAGTAGGAGGGTAAGCGGAAATTAAGGAGGATAAGTGATATTGTTTGATTTTACCCTACTGGCTACCAGCATTTATTTTTTTTGCAGATTACTTATATTTTTGGAATGTTTAATGATACAACTTGTATCATACAAGGAACTAATTTATTTCTTTTTACTGTGAATACATCATCTGAACAAAACTCAACTCAACATCTGAAAAAAATGTCTATAATAATTTATTTTCATAATACACATAACAATTGATGGAGGGGTGATTACGCCAAATCTTCAGAAGTTTCCTCATTATTTGCAGTAGGTTCTTTCTCGCTAACTGCTTCGTGAAATGGCTTTGTGTAGCGTTGTTTAGGTAGCGACTTAGCTGCAGAAGGACCGTGAGCCTTTGCCAAATGAGCTCGCAAATACTGTCGATACCTACAAAGTATAATTGAGGATTAAAACATACCTAAATGATATACATTTGCATTCATACGGTCGTTCGATATTCATTAAAATAATACGAAGCATTTTTACCTATATGATTCCCCACAAAAGTCACAAACAAAAAGACATTCTTTGGTGTGAGTTCGAATGTGCTCCGTCAGTTTTTGCCTTGACCAACACCTTTTCCCACAGTCCTTTTCTGGACAAACAAATTTCCATTCGGAATGATCCGTATGCGTGTAGCTCGTGTGTTGACCGAGTTTCTGCTTATTCTTGAAGATTTTTCCACAGCTTTCACAAGGCCACGTTTGCTTTGGAGGTTGATGCACGTTTTTCACGTGATTGTTTAAGCACAACCTCTTTAAAAACGTTTTTGGACATAATTGACACTTGAAAATTACTTTGTCATTGCGCTCATGCCGCTCTTTATGTTTCTGAAGATTTAACGGGTTGGAAAACCTCTCCATACAGATGTCACACTCAAATGCACCAGACAACCCACTTGATTTTCCTTTATGTGCCTTTTTCATGTGATGTCGAAAATCGCAATATTTCCTGTATTCTTTTTTGCAGTAAGGACATTTGTAAGCAAACTTGTTATGGACGAGTCTCAAGTGGTTCGAGAGCTGTACTCGTTTGGTGAAAGGTGCTTGACATATTGTGCAGATTGCGATGGCAGATGGATCCATACCCTCCACGTTGTGTTGAGCATAATGAGCCTTTACTAACTTTTCTGTTAAATCCGGTCTTAACACTTTTTTACAAACATCGCACTTATTCTTATGTGTTCCAACCTCTGGGATTTCCGGAATATCAAGATGTTTATGGAGAAAGTGGGAAACCAAAGCTTGCTCTCGTTCAAATGTACGCTTACAGCGACTGCAATGGTATGTATCCGTTGCTTTCTTCAGCCTTATCTGTGTTGCCCAACTAATCGTCTCATTGCAACTTAATTCATTTGGTGTTTTTAAATTATGGTTGCGCAACTCGTGAAAAGCGTATTCATGAGCTTTCCCAAATTCTGCTGGGCAAAATGTACAACTCCACTTTCCATGCGATTTGAGATGAACATTTAACATTTCTTCATATTTAAAAACTTCATAGCATCCATCCTCTGGGCAAAACTTGTTGCCGTAGACGTCTTTGCTAAACGGAAATAGAGGGGCTGCGTGTGGCTCGAGATCCTTGGGATTTTTTGCGAAGCACGTTACTCGTATGGTACGAAGACGGTGACGGATCATCATTCTGTGGCAATTAAACATTCTCCCACATGAATGACAACATACGTAGTCTTTTAGTTTGTGATCCTGAACTCTATGCTTTTCCAGTGCGGCTTCACAACTGAATGTTTCATGACAAGTTTCACATTCTGTATGAGGAAGCTTCTTGTCACGACTATTAATGTTCCGTTTGAGTATTTTGGGTTTATTTAAACGCGGTCTGCCCCGAGGTTTCCCATTTGGTTGATAAGTTTTCTTTAGTTTTGGCTTACTTTCACTTTTATCTTTATTACTATCATCTTCACTGAAAACGCTCTCCTCTTCAGAATCAGAAGATTCTTGAGAACTGGGTTCCTTTTCGCTCTCAGCTTCAGAATTCTCATCGCCATTTATATCCTCCTGAAAATCTTCATCTATTTCATTTTCAACAGCCATGTTGACTTCCTCGTCAGTATCCGAGTTTTTTAATGTGACTTCTTCATCCTCGTGCTGTTTAATGTGAAGATCCAAGCTAACTTGAGATGTAAAGGTTTTTTGACACTTACAACACTTGAGAAGTGATCGCAAGGATTTTCTGGGCAAAGTTTCGTCTTCATTTGTGGTTCGAGTGTCGGTAACTGCATTTTCTAGGGAATCAGCAAGACACACAGGATCTTCTTTTTGCACGATTGTGATGGAAGGTTGGTTAAATTTTATTAGTAATTCAGAGTCATTAACAATATCCAGTCCTGGTGCACGTGCAAAATCATTTAAATCGTCCACTTTATCATAAAAATCAACTTCTGAAACTGCTTCAGCACTAATTAGACCTGAGTCGAAATTTACAATCACTTGATTTTCACTAGAACCCTCCTGTACTTGTTCAACTTTCATAGCCTGAGTTTCATTCTTGTCAGTTAAAACTTCTTCGCAATCGTCAATGGAATCTGAGCAAGAGTTTATATCAAGATGCTCATCACTGAGTTCTGTTTGTGGTTCTGATTCTAAAGAGCTAGGTTTGATAACTAGCTCATTATCAAAGTCAATATCCATTTGATTTAGACTGATAGGTTGGACAGAGTCATTCTCACAGCTCATATCTGGGTTGTCATAATCATCATCATCATCACGAGTCGATGTCACTTCTTCGTCTATGTTGCAAGATGGGTTTTCAAGAGATTCAGTGTCAATTTCCATTAAAATGTCTATATCTCGACACTCTACTTCTTGACTGGACTTTAAAACGAGAGTAGGATGCAAAGGAAGTGATAAATGGAGTACAGCGACATATGTCAGTAGTGTTGCCATTAGTCTACAGTCGTCCGTTTGAGGCAAACGGATTGATTCAATTTGACTTGGAGATGAGGTTGCCTTTTTGGGTGAACATTTTTCAGTCTTTATCTCTCTTCCAGTTTGTTTAGTTGCAAAGTCTGACCTCCTTTGTAAGCTAACCCTTGGTTGACTTGAATTTAACTTCAGTTTCCCTGCAATCATTATAAGTAAAACGAATTTTAGTTGAAGTTTGAGATATAATTTGTTAAATGTGAGTTTACCTTTTCTGATGATAGTTTTTCGCGTCTCTTGGATTTCTTCAAAAATTTGTTTCGCTGCTGCACTTTCATTGACATCCTCTCTTTCTTCAAACTGTGTTCGAAATGCTTGTACACGAGAAGGAACTCGCCCCGCACAAGTCATCGTGTCTACAATTTTTCTCAGTTTCCAGTTAACTTGAAGTTGGAGATATTCCAGTTGAAAAATTAAATCACAAAAGGATTTTGCTAGGTTGGAACAATCTTCACAGCACAAGAACTCGTCGTTGAGTTTTTTAAACTTTAAATGGATTTTCAAGTAACGAGAAAGAAGCAGTAGAAATTTACTTTCTGAAGAGTTCACAGTTTTATCATGTTTTGGTGCGGCTGATTTGTAACACAGAAAACAGTGACTATTTACACGCTCCATTGCGACCATTTTTGAGTATAATTAAAAGTACTCAGTTTATTAGTAAATTAATAAAAAATTGTATACCACCGCAGCTGCAATTGTTCAAAATCAAAAGAAACCCGGTCAGAAGTAAACAATTGTGAGTTTCATTGCATGATATATGAAATGAAAAAATGAGTGGAGCAGATGGCAGAATTCCCATTCTGTCAATGTAAAGCAGCAACAAAAAGGTCTACTCAAAAGAGAATACAGCTGCTTGCTACTCACTCACAATAGGAACAAAGCTCCTTTTGCTGGCATTCTGCTCCGCATTACCGAATGAACGAGAAAATGCATATGAATTTATGTCATGATTTTGCTACATATCGATAAAAGCAACATGTGTTCTTTTCTCAGCTTGAGAATCTTAGAAATGTGAAATTCATATTTCCAGTAATGTTTTAAATTCAACAGTTTCTTGTGAAAAGAAATCTTTCTTGTGCTGCAATAAATATCAGGTTTCAGTATTTTTTTAAACCAACTATCATCCCCTTTGTACAAAATAAGTAAATTCCCCATGTGTTTATAGTACATTTATTAACTATGCTTTCAAAATGAATGGGATAGGTGAAAACTTTATTAAACTACGATTTTATCACGTTTCAACGCATTTAGAAAACAAATCTGAAATAAAGATAAACGACAATGGGTTAATGATGTAGTTTGCATGACACACATAAAATGTATACCAATTTTATTGAGAAGTAAAATTATTCCATTTGTACAGCTGAAGTCAAGTATGATGAAAGTTAACCCCCAAATAATCAGTTCAGGATCAAGTATTGCTGTAAATAGCAGAAATTACAACAGATTTGCAAATTCATCAACGCACGCGATATAAATGATATGATGCCTGCAACACTGAAAAATAATTTCTCTTTTGTAACTTGATATCCCAAAGTAATCTGCGCATTTATTTGAAAAACTGTCGAGAGATACACACAAATCACTCCAAAAAGAAAGTTTTGGGGTAGAATGAGATTCGCTAAAATGCTATGAGTGTCAAATAAATTTATTAGCTAATATTTTTGAAGACAGTATTTTAATTAGGAAATAGGAACAGTGGTATTTATCCTAAATTCACATGTTGACGGATATGATGTGCATGTTACTGAATAAAGAAACGAAATGATAGATAATTTATTAAAAAGTGGATAAACAAAATTTTCTTAAGTAAAAAAAATTATCGTTTCATTTTTCCTTTAAATATGTAATTCAGTAAGAGCTCCTATTGATGCAAATTTCTCGGCTACAAGATTATGTAAACAGCCAATGCCAACAACAATCAATGTTTTTCTATAATTTCGAGTGGTAGTCTTCAAATGAGTAGCTAATAACTTTGTACAGGATTTTGGCAGTAAGTATTGCACAACTAAATCTTTAAAGTATGATACAAAATTTGTATAAAACTGCTCAAACTTATTTTTTCTAATTTCGAATCCATACCCAACATCATAGTTTCTATCTTCTCCAGACCTAGTTAAAACTGGTCTAAAGTTACAATCATCCCATTTATTACAGTAACAACGTATGGTTTCGGTCATCCTTCCAGTTACCAATGGATCACATTTTTCTCTCTTTTTATCCAAAACCGCTGTTCCACATCTTAGGTGGATATATTCCTTTCCATTCAGATAGTGACGTGGGTCAACATACCTTTCCTTTACATACTCGCAAACTGCATTTGGTCCAGGACATTCAACTGATTTCCCTCTGCTTTCTGAGTTGCACTGATTTTCCACTCTGTCGTATCCGTCACAAACCCAGCATTTGAGACGTGATGATGACCCATTTTGACTCACACTCATAGAATTACTTTTGTTGAGAAACTGCCAAAATTCTGGATTTTGCGAAGGTGGACGTAAAAAATCGTCAGCAAGATAATGGACATGCTCACGGCCCCTTTGACTTGGATTCATACTCCGCGAGTTGCAATCATCTCTTGCATTGCAAAAACAACGCGTCACCAATGTAGAACCAATTGTTTCTTGAGGATCGCAACCACCTGCATTTGTCAAAGTTTCATTTCTGAATCCACATTTTCTTGACTCATAAACTCTTCCACGTAGGTTGGAAGGGTTGGTATATCTCTCTGTTATCAATTCACAAGCAGCATTTGGTCCACGGCATTCCACCGATCTTCCTTTGTCTTCTGGACTACTGCATTGATAAGCTACTCTGTCGTATCCATCGCAAGCCCTGCACCTTAAGGCTGCATAAATTCAAACTAGTTAGGAATATTTGATGTACAACCATTAAAAATGTTAAATCTTTGTGTTACCTTCAGCAAAATGTATTTTATCTGTAAGTAACCAAATCATGGGAATCCAGAGTATAAAGTTTCTAGTTACTTGAGCCATCGTTTCGTCCAACCAATGGAAATTATTCGAATACAAATAATGCGGTATATAATGTATGAGCTAAAAAATCAATGTGAAAAGGCAAGCTACACAAGTAAACTGGTCATGAATTGTGAATGGATGCTTTGCATTACATAAAATGGATTAATAACTGAAGTATTTATCTGTTTTCCACGAAAAGCTTATTTACCAAGTAAGTTTCAGCAAGCAGAAAAGCAAGTTGATATCGTCATGAATGCCAAAAGGTCAGGTTGGTAAACAAAATCGATAAAATAAATGTGTGCGAGATGAAAATATCCAACATGATACAGAATTCTTGCATTTCTTGCAGCCTACAAAGTAAGCATCTTATTTATTTTAACTCTTATATGAATGGCATGTATATGAATAATTTGCTGGATAGGTATCCGTCCTGAGAAAATACACGCAAATTGCTAAGATAACTTAGGATTAATTCAAAATAAGGATAAATAATATACATACAACAAAATAGTATAAATATATATGTGGGATATGCTTTTGTGAGAATAGACTGTGAATCTGTTTGATTCGCTATGAAAATTATTTAACATTCTTCTCCACCTTTTTACATTTCTTCTTAGAAGTTCTCTGGTGTCTATTGAAGATATGGAAACCTAATGCAGTCGATTTCACATACCAACCACAACGATCACATGGAACAGCTTTTGAACCCTCCTCATGGACCTTAGCATGCCGTTCAAAATGACCCCAGTCACCCATGCGCGTATGGAACGGACACTTTGTACAACCTCGATACTTTTTACCTCCGTTGTTAACCACAATAAAGTTGGAGTGGGTCGTGTTGGAAGTAGACGTTCGGTTGTTGTTCCTAGGAATCCGCTTTCCTTTGATCTTTAGTGTTTTGGCTCTTGAAGCTATTGCCTTTGCTTTTGTTGAGAGTATACGCCGTCTCTTTCCAACAACTTGAATGTCTGTTGACGCTTGTTTCTCATGTGTTTCATTTTCGTTAGCAGTAGAAATTTCTTGCAATGGCTTTGTTGTTTCTAATCCAGCAGCGCTAGCTTCTTGATGTTGTCGCTTTGTATGGAAGTTTAGAACGCTCTGTGAGTTGAACCTTTTTCTACAAACTTCACAGGTCACGGCGTTGATTTTGGAAGTCTTCTGAACCCCTGCAGCAGTTGGTTCAAGTAAAGACGCCATGTCTCTTTGTGTTAGGTTGGGTTTCTTCTGGGAAGATGTTTTCAAATAAATTCTACCATCTTTCGCTCCAGCAGGTAAATTCTCTGGCAAAATAAATCTGTTGACGAATAAAAAAACTACATGAAATAAGCCATTAAATTGTTGGACTTCTCGACGACATGTTTTATAGTATTATTAGTATAACTACTTACTTTTTATCTTGGTGATGAGTAAAAAAGTGTTTCTCCACAACGGAAAGTGAGTGGAAGCATCCGTTGCATTCTCTGCATTTGTACCACACGGCCACATTTTCAAGTTTAAATTTTTCAGTTTCAGATGTTTCAGATGCAGTCGACATTGCTGATTGATTATCCAGAGTTTATCACAAGAGAAAATTTAACCCAAAACCAGCCAAGTAATAGATTAAATGAATAAGTCGAATGGACAAGAGGTTTGGTGCTAAAATAACAATGTAAGTAATTTTTTGGTACTTTTTGGTAGTGAGAATGAAACCTTGAGTGTCTTGTGAGCTACTCACCACAAAAATGTTGAAAAATCTTATGTGATTTATAAAGTCCAAGCAAAGGGACGTTTTATTAAAAACCTTTTCACTCCCAGATCTAGAGAAGGTACATTTTACACAGCAATTATTGTGTACGTGTAGGATTTAGTATGGCATTGGTATACAAAAGCTACTTGCTATACTAATCTGGTATGAGTCATATTTATATTTAGAACAGAAACGGAACAAGGGCTTTTACTTAACTGTGTGTTCTCCTTACGTACTCACATTCAAACATGCTTGGTTGCAGCTGTTATACATTTTACTTGCTTGTATTTGTAGTAAGATTTTCATCCCACATTCATAAGCATATGCACACTTGAATACCTTGGTTGACATTTTGTTCCTAAATATATTTACTTTGAGATATATCAAAACATTTTATCTTGTTTAGAAAATCCAAAATCAGTTAGAAATCAATACGAGTAACTCCAGACACTAAATTATATTCCACTTCACAAGACAATAATGTCGAACAAACGGATCCCGACAACCCGTTTCCAACCAACGCTCTGAAGCTGGAAATGCACAACTATCATAAATGCAGATCCTATAAATGTGCAACTAATCCTTTTAAGATCAGCTTTTTAAACCGCATTTAAGTTGCCTAATATTGCACGGTTATATTGGAACCCCACAAACGTTCTGTAGCCACCTTTCCCAAGTGCCGAAGCTCAAAACATTGACCCTAGCCTGCCTGCATCTTAGAGTGATTGGTTGGGAAACGTTTGACGGCAACACTGACATGCTTCCTACTCTGTTGAGGGTGGAACCCTTGCAACTTCTGAAAAGCTTGATATTCTTAGAACCAATATAAAATTTGGAAAGCTGCGGAACTTGCAGATAAGCCCAACGAACAAAGGCGTTTTGAAACTAACTCAGAGCGCAAAACCAAGCCGTATTATTGTGGGGTTTAATTAATACGTTATTAATAATTATTTAATTGATAACTTTTCCCAAACTTTAGTTTATCCTCGGCTACCAGGTCTTATCGACGAATTTGAAAGGAAGGATATGATTGGGACGAAGTACGCAATCTTGAAAAGGCTTGACAAAATGAGCCCATCGGATGAAAGAGAAGTTAGAATAATGAAAACAATAATACTTCCCAGGTTTGTTGCGCTGGAAAAGCTTCAGTTGATTTCTTATACCGGGTTCAATTCAGCATACCCAATTACGATTGCTGAATATTTGAATGTGTGCTAAACAAATTCGGCATTTAATTATCATTCATATTTTTTGTTATTGACCAAACAATGAGAATCAGCTCGCGTACGGATACGTTGATGTAGTACGGGTTAATTTTTTAGCATTTTATTGTGTATTTATCGATGGACAAAAGTAAGTTGGCAGAACATAAAATGCTATAATAAAATATGCACACAAGAATAAAATAAACGTTCTCAGTGATTTCATACCAATTCAACCGTTTTCGAATTTCATGTTTCGAAACGAAAGATTATTTGGGCTTATTAGAAAGACAATAAAAATTTAAGCAGAAAGCAACCAAAATAAGTTGGGGTTACGTGAGACTCTTGTGCTGGGGTGACCTGGAAGTGATTCGACGGAACACGATTTACTCAGTCAATTTTTGACCAAATAACCTGAATTTTTTTGTGTAGACTCACTAACCGATTCCCCAGGGGGGATTTTTGACCGCTTGTCGAAAAACGATTTTGGGCCGAAAATACGGCTTCTACAAAAAAGCGTTATTGGGGTTCATGCTACTTCCTTTAAGGCTTGCAAGCAAGTCAATTTTAGTTAAACTATGATCGTTCATAAAATTGAGCCCGATTCGATTTTTGACAAACGGTCAAAAATCCCCCCTATGGAATCGGTTAGTGAGTCTACACAAAAGATTTCAGGTTATTTGGTCAAAAATTGTCTGAGTAAATCGTGTTCCGTCGAATTACTTTCAGGTCGCCCCAGCAGAACAGTCTCACATTACCCAAATTTATGTTCATTGCTTTCTACTTAATTTTTTATTGTCTTTCTATTAGGTCCAAGCAATCTTTCAGTTCAAACCATGAAATTCGAAAACAGTCGAAATGGTTTGAAATCACTCTCTGGGATTTTATTGCATGGCACACTGAAAAGTTAGCGTACATTCCACTATTTTTTACATTATTAAACGTTGACCCTACCATGACTTTAGACGTACTAACTTGCTAACCGCATACCGTATATGTATTTTTTGGGACTTTTGAGCAAGTTAGTTGCATACCAAAGGAAAGACATTAATGCATAATACGACCTATTCACGCTTAACGTAAAACGTAACACGTAAAACAAGCTTATGAACGCTACGAGCCAAAAGGAAGGCAAATACTTCAGGAACCAATATTACTGTTTTATGCATGCTTTTAAGTGAACCCCTTTTTCTATCAACGCTCTAGGTATAAAATTAACGCATTGAAATGTAATGAAACGAGTACCCTATAGGTAAAAACTATCTAAAACAGACTCAATACCTTTTTACCAAGGAAAGTGTTACTTTTGTATAGGGTGTCAGTTTCAACCAAAATTTATTTATGATACTCCGTTCTTCATTTCGGCCCTCAGACTTCATTTTAAAAAACTATTACCCAGTTTGAAGGCTTGTTAAAAACACTCAACAGTTAAGGGGGGGGGGGGGGGGGGGGGGGGGCTGGGGGGGGGGGGGGCGGGGTGGGGGGGGGGGGGCGGGGGGGGGGGGGGCGGGGGGGGGGGGGGGGCCGGGGGGCGGCTGAAAACATCCATTAAACGGAAGCATGTTGAAACTTTTTTTTTGGTTTGCTTGTTGCGTTTATATTTTGTATTTTTCGTATTATATTAAAATTTTGTTTTGGAATTTTCATAAAATTTGACGATTCAACAATTGTCGCTTCAATATCGAAAAACCTTTGAATTAAAAATTGAAAAAATGTGGCCATTTGGTAAACAAAAATTGGGAAATGCAAAGCGCTGCTTTCACTCAAACTTTTCACTACTTTAAAACAAGGCATTTTTTCCTAAGAAATCACAAGGAAGCCAAAGTAAGTTCAAAACATTGTAACACTAATTGCTTTTGTCCCGCAAACGAGTTTAAAAATCGATAAAAAATTCATTGGTTTGAGCTTTTAACATAAAAATTGAAAGCTATTACAATTTATATGATGCTATTTTTTGGCAAGATTTAAAAAAATTTACGGACTAAAACTTAACCTTGTTGGAAGCAACGGAGCGTAAAAATACATTTAAAAGACAGCAAAAGGGGAATTCAAATTTCCTTCAAATCAAATTTCATCCATTGACAAATTAACTCAATTGTTTAGAAGGTTTACGTTCGTGAGAAAAAATTGAAAAAAACACCCAAACACTCCTCAAACTCAAGCATCATAACAATTGTCAAAAAAATTTCTGTAAACTTACGTTTTAAACCTGGGCCGCCTTTTCTTAATTTCATTACCAAAAAGCGGACAACATCAAAATTACAGGACGTTTGCCTTGTGTAGGAAGTAACTGAAAAACCTGCCAGAAAAATGGCAATTTTTTCCTTTCTCCCACGGTCTATTCAAGCCCAAAGTTCGAAAAAAAACTCTTGATTTGCCCTCGATCGGAAAAATGCAATTGGAAAAGCGGGACGACGCCATTTCTCCAGTCAAAAGGCGAAAGCCAGCCGCTTTCAAAAAACAAGCCAAAAAATTCGGAAACTTAAAAAATATTCAATGGAAAACGGGCAAAGGTAATTAAAAAAAATCAACCGGTAAAACTTGGGACCATTTTTGTGTACCAAAAAGAGGGAAGGGAAAAAAAAGAAGTTATTCACGGTTGTCCCAAGTTGCCCGTTCCTGTGCTCCAATGATTTATAAGAATAAGGTTGGAAAGTTCATGTTAAAAAACTTTCCACCGGAAAGGGCTCAACAAAGCCATACCGTGTGGATCAAGTTGGTTGGTACGGGACGCCAAACCAGGGACTAAAATTCACATACTTTTAGGCGTCACCTTTTTTTACCCCAGAAAAAAATTAGTGCTTCAAAAAAGTATTAGATGTTAGACGATTTTAACATCTGAAAAAAAACATTTCTGCTGTCTGCTTGACGGTAAATTTCTCCAATCCTTTGCAATTTTATTGGTTTGGCCTTTGTAGCACAGAAAATTATTGCAAATTTTTTATAAACTTTCAACAGAAAATTGAGACAAGCTACAGGGAACATTTCCTTTATGGACTAAAATAGGATGTATTCTTTGCTTTTTTCTGCGTAATTTAATTGATTCTACTTATTAGAAAAACCGAATAGGTTCGGGCTACTTGTTTTTTTTTACATCCATGCAAACTATTAGTATTATTTTGTTTTAATTATTGTTGAAAAACCTGAAAAATTCAAGAAGCCAAAAACGTAATAAAAAACTTTAATGGATAATTCCCATTGCACTTTTATTATTTATATAATACATAAGCTTTATTGATCAAAGTAAATCTCTATTTATTATATATAGTTATTTTTAGGCCACTACTATTTCTTTGTTGACAAGTTTCAACTCTATAAAAATTACGAGATTTTCTCCTCAGTATCAATTGCACTATTTTGAGTCGCCAGTTTCAACGTTTTTTATATATCGTCACCGCTCTTTGAATTACGGCTAAGTTAAACAATAGCACACTAGCAAAAAAGTCATAAAGGAATTTACACGTTAAACCCTTTTTGTATGACGGCCATATTACTTTTAGCCGTTTAATTCAAAGAGCGGTGGTGACGGATATTTTTCGTAATATATGACGAATATCACGTATATATTGGGTGACGATATAAACGTTATATATTATAACGTTCATATTTATATGGTGAAGATATTAAACGTATATAAGTGAGTGAGTGACATATACGTATTAGAGCCGGTTGAACGATATACGTATACAGCGGGGTGACGATTATACTAATATACTGGTGGACGATTATACGTATATATAATTATTTATATATTCGAAAAATATTCTTTTAATCACAAATTATTATAAAGCGTAATTTGGGATTTTACAACTATAGGAACTGCGAAACTCAATATTTCAATGTCTTTACGGTTTCACCGGTCATTGAGAATTTTGTTTCAATAAGTTTAAATTTACAAAAACTTCTTTTTTATATAAAACTGGCAGGGTTACAGTCCTTCCCAATTCCGGCTGCGACGAGGTTTCTCTGGTACACTTGCTTTTTTTTTTCATGGCTCGAGTTTATGAAAGCTTTTTCCAAAAACTGGGCGCTGCTTTTCCCAAGAAAAACAACTTGTCGCAAATTTTCCAAATCCCCACATTTGAAAGGGCACAGTTTGAAGCGAAAAGATCCCTGGTTGGTGCAGGGATTATAATTCGCAATTTGCCGAAAAAAATGAGAAATGGAGGAGAGGAAGTTTGGCGACTTGATCAGGAGATTGCACTCAATTTTTCTTTGGTAAATTTCTTTCAAGCTTACATTGGGTATTGAGCCCTTCAAGGTGGTTTGTAGTTCACCCTGATTCTCCGTTTCAAATGGGCAATGAGCACAGATGAAGTAGAGGCTGCCTCTCAGCCCTCCATTCCAAGATTTGAAGTTTGGGGTGATGGTGATGGTTACGGGAAACAGGATGGTTTGGGGGAGTGCTTTGCTGAAAAAATGAGCGACTGGATTTCTGCAAAAATACATTTTTAAAATGATTAACACGGTTAAAAAATTCATGCTGAAAAAAAATAGTTAAAAAATGACGTTTACCATTCAAAAAAACCTGGCTGCTTTGGATGGAATTTGGTTTTCAGGTGGGTGCGAGGTCCAATTTTCCGACGTTCCCCATTTGACCTTCCACTTCAAATTTTCTCCCCCGTTTCACGTTTTTCCTCGCCCAATTTCCATCTCCTCAAGCTCTCTTCCCTCCTCATTTGATTGAGTACTCGGCGTTTCATGCGATTTAAAATGTTCCATCAGCTCATCTTTCGAGGAGCACCTTACTGAACAACCTTCCTTAGGACAAATATACTTCCACTCAGTTGACTTTGACTGGAGCTGCTGCCCACTGCTTGCTGTTCTTCATCTCGAACTTCCAAAATCTTTTCATGAATTCTAAACATTTGGTAACACAAAAAACTCATGGAAGAGCAAAAATCAAAATTTCCGGCAAGGATGAACAGCCAAAATTATTTTCACAAAAAAAACGGTTTTCAAGAACCCATGCTCAGCAATTTATGGGGAAACTGAGCTTTCCGAAGCAATGTTGAAGGAAATGCTTGGCAAAACCACACACTTTCCAAACTCTTGCTTTGCGCTTTCCTCATTTTTTCACTTCAGGGTTGAATCAAAGGGATTAAACTTCAGTTTGGACGGCTTTGGAGGAATTCTTTGATTTGGGTCGTTAATCCCTGGCTGTTGATATTAATTTTCCTTTGGAGGTCGATTCCGCGCTTGCTTCTTGTAAATAATTGCTTTTGGTTTTTAGCTTCCTCAACTCCTTCCACATTTAAAAACTACAAATTCCTTGCCCAACCGACACAGTTTTTTGTGTGGGATGCCCTGCGTGGCTTTCAAACCTCCTTTGACGTAAATGACTCGAAAACAAAACCTTTCATAATTGCAGTGTTAAAAATCCGTAGGAAAAAATACCCGGGCGGCTTTTGGAGCATTCCTCAGCTTGTCTTCAAAAGGTGTCCCCCTGATTCATCGCGCAATGATTAAAACGTTCAAAAACGTTGCTGTTTTGTAAATTAACGTGCTGTTTGCAATGAAGTTTGAGACTCATTTTTGAGAAATCGTTGTGACAAAACCTTTCCCATTCGACATTTAAATGGTTTGCCTCCCTGTGTTTTTCATTTGGTGGCGTTTTTAACCCCAAGCGATTGCCGCTCTTAAAAACATCTATTGCCAAAACTTTGAAACCACCACATTTGAAAAGATGAATTTTCTGTTGCAATTCTTCTGAGGACAATTGCGGGTTCCCTGAGCACCCATTGCTTAAAACTTGTTGAAGGGCCCCTGGCTCCTTGTCCTGACTGTTGGGATTGATTGCTGAGGCTGATGATGATGATGGTCTCTTCAAAACCGTTTCAAGGACGCTGAATCTTTTGGAAAACTTTCAGTTTTTTTCCAAACTGAAGCCACTCCCATGCCTGAGCCCTGGGTTTCTTTTAGGACTTACCTTCCAAGATTGCCGCTTTCCTGAGGAAGCTATAGCTCATTTGTTTTCCCTCACTCCAAAAACAGTCATTAGAGCGTTTTTATAAAAAAAGCTTTCCCATGAATTAAATTACATGTGAGACGAAAATTCCTCCAAAAAGTTTTTTTAAGGCTTGAACAGCTACAGTGAGCACCAATCGTAGTTAAGGAATTTTGTTTTGATTGCACAGTTCTTTCATGTGGGTGGCCAAGCTTTCCCTGCGGATTTTGAAAACGGGATTGGAACAAAAAAAAATGGGCATCGATTGTTTGGAGCAGTTCCTTTCGGGAGGAATTAATTGTCGGGAAGGAAGGAAAAACGTTCGAGAGCCTTGAATAGTTCGTCGCCTTCTACTCTTCCTGTTCTGCTCAATTTGAAAAAAAAAAACAATTTAAAAAAACATTCCAGTGTTAAACATCATTTTTTTAAATTTTTTTAAATAAAAAAAATTACCTGGGCTTCCTCAGAATGAATTGTGATAAGTTGTGGTGTTGAAGATTTTTGCCTGTTTTCAAAAAATGGTTTGTTCTACCATATTTTCCCAACCATTGGAACGAGGTTTGGTGAACTTTGTTGTTGTTGGTTGAGGTGGGAACCCGGCGTCGGTGTGAATTCTCTCCTTGCAAAATTTATTACAACTGAAATGCCCACCTGGGGAGGTCCAAGGCATTTGTATTGTGGAATTCCCGGCCTTTCATTATGATTTTCAAACGCCAAAACTTGTTTAGGTCTTTATTCAACCAACTTGGGGGCATTGAAAAGGGTACGGACTTTGTGACGGATTCTTCAAATGAAAAGTTTAGGAAGAACCCTGGACTTTCGGAAAACTTTGGAGTTGCAAACGGTGACCAAAAGGGAACATCTCCTTCGGGGCTTAAAACCTGAAAACACAAGCTTTCGTTGCCAAGACCCAGACCAGCTTACAGCTTCACTGGATCCATTTTCATTTGCTGTCATCATTTTCATCGTCAGTTTTTCATTTCCATTTCCACTTGTCGCTCCTTCATACACGTTTCCTCCAAAAACGCGGAGGAGAAAAATCATTTTTCATTGTATCCTCGAATATGGGGTTCAAATTTGGCTCGGGTCCTTGTTCAAATCACTAAAAATGTTTAGCCACCCAACTTAGGGGACCAATTTAAAAAAAAGTTTCGCCAAGAAGATTTCTGGCCTGTTGGTGATTTAAAAAAAAAGAGCTGGCAAAAGGATCGGAACATTCAGAATCATTATTAATTTGGGGAGTTTTGAACCCTTTCCCACCCAACAACGTTTTCAGTCTTCTTCCCACCATCAAACTACCTTCGGTTTGAGATCGTAATTTCCGCTTGGAATCGTTTGGATTTCACTTCAAAACCTTAAAGAAAGTGAACTTCAGGGCAGTTTCTTTAATTCCACCTTTCAACCATTCCAAACTATTTCATTATTATCCAGTTTTGAAACGCTATTTCTCATACTTTTCCAATTACTTTTTTCACTGCCGGTTAGGATGAGGAAACGTTGAAGCTTCTAGACCTTGAATGGGAGGAAGGGACAGGTATGAAAAACCCCAGCACACAAATTTGTATTAACATTTTCCAATTAAAAACCACATTTATCTTATCCAAAGGGCCCACATTACCCGAACAGTTATTTTCTTATCTGTCTTTCAAGGTCTTTTCCAAAAGGTTTGAATTTTTTGGTATGGGAACCAACTTAACTTTCTTTGCCAAACCTCCTTCAAAAACCCATCCCTCTCTTCAAACTTTTTGGAATTGGGTCACTGTAATTTCTGTCGAGGTCGTCATCATATTCATATTGCCTTATTTAAAAAATCAGCGACCACCGGAGGGGAAGTAACTCTTCCTGCAAGTCTGCATAATAATTTAAAGCACAGTTCTTCTCATATCCATTTATCAAGATTTGAGGCCGTTAAAACTATCCCCACTCGCCAGAACAAAAAATCACGAAAAAAATGACATCTTTCCCCAGTTATGTAAAAATCATGAACAAAAACTCCACTTTAAAATTCTGGATATTTTCCCCAAAGAAATATCCCCAAATTGGGAATTTTGGGGGGGACATGACGTGGGACAAAAGGTCCGCAGAAATTCCAGCAAAAGTTTCATGTCATCCCGAACATTATATATATTCCCACGCTGAGTAGGTTTATGTAAAACAGAAGGGGGGACACAATAAAAAAAAATTTCGTTTGAACCAATTGCATTTTTGGAAATTTAACCAAAATTAAAAAAAACTGAACAAACTCCCATTATTTTGAAGGAAGGTTTTTTAGGAAGAAAGCCTCCAAACTCAAGGCTGGAATGATGGTCGTTCAATAACCCGCAATGCTGGGAAGTTAACCATGACTTTCTTTCTCGTCTTGAGTTGAAGTAAAAAAATTTATTTGCTTTGCAAGCAAAGACAAAGGCATCAGGTTGGTATTACAGGATCGAGGTTTTTTGGTCTTCATAATTCATCAATTCGGCATTCTATCTTTTTCTTTGAGACATTTGAACCTTGTTTTCTGTCTGTTACAAAAGGGCAAGGACCTGGATTTCATTCATGATTCCCCGATCGCATTAAACTTGGGAAGTACTTTTCAAAACTTTCCAAACTAAAATTTGTAAGTTTATTAAGATTTGCTGGACAACGATTGTTTTATTGGCGGGTCGAATGGTTTCCCTTTCCCGTGTTTAACCAAGTCATTCGAAACCGCAGGGTTTGGAAGGAAAAAAGATGAATACGTGATGTTGATGATGGATTGCAAACAGCAAATTTTCAAAGAAATTCAGGATGCGAGAAAAAACCTCATCATGAAATGCATGCTACTCAGCCCAACTCAAACGTCAATTGAAACTGTAAATGTCTAATTTTTATTTTTAGAATTCGAGAATTTCTAGAACTTCAGAGGCTGATAATAACAAACTAGAAGAGGAACGAAGTTGTCACCAAAAATTCAACTTCCACTCATACTCAAATTGTAATTCAAACTTGTTTATTTTAAAAGGAACAATCATTGGACGATGCATCTCTAGTGGCATACGTATTGTCCTCCAATTATCACTTCCTCTGCACCCTCCACTTTTATCAAAAGCTCAAAAGGAAGAAGAAAGTCGAACTCAAGATTTTGACAGGATAGTGGATATTGACACTGATAAAGTCTTCTCATGATCTTCATGAAATCTAGGCCTGAGTTCATTATGAGAACACTTCCTTCCAACCCTCTCATCCAAAAAATAGAAGTAAAAATGGTTATTGACCTTGACAATGACTTGAATTCGGAGTTTATACAATGTGATACGTTTGAGTACAGACTTGCTAGTCAGAAGCTCGACAATGCAACTGAAACAACAGGGGATCTTCCACGAAAATCATTGCGATCCCTTCTCACATGTTCGAAATGCCAAAAACCTTCACCAATCAAACGAACTTGAACCTTCCCTTGAATCTTCATGAGAAAATATTAATTCCAAACGAAAACTCAGATGACGACAATGATATCAACATGAAAGTTGAAAACAAACTAAATTCAGATTTTGAGCATGATGTAAATGACGATGATATGCATTCTGAAGCTGAAACGGTGAAGAGTGAAGTGGAATCCTCATCCCAAAAATCTTCTGACACTGAAATGAAGAGTGATTCAGATGATGAGGAAAGTAAGCAAGTGAAAGGCCGGCGAATAAGAATACTCAACAAGCCTAAACAATCAAATGAGAAACTTCAGGGCATTCCGAGAATAAGCCAACCCGAACTAGTTAAAAAGCTTATCAGTCGACGAAACAATAAGGACGGACGGACTTCCTCGAACGGAATGTGAAGCTTGTCATAGCACATTTAGTTGCAAAGCCGCATTAGAAATCTTAGGGTAATAGACCACAAACTAAAAGATTATGCGTTTTGTCACTCATGCGGGATGATGTTTAATTGTCACAATAATGTGATTCGTCACCGTCAGCGTGTACGAAGAAGAAAGTGTTTTACAACTAATCCCAAGGATCTCGATCAAGCTGCAGCTCCTCTTTTTCCATTTAATAAAGCAGTTATATGGTTAAAAGGTTAAATATTCATCACAAATCCCATGGAAAATGGAGTTGCACAATTTGCCCTGCAGAATTTACTAAGGCTCATGACTACGCTTCTCATGAGCTGAGCGAACACAATAATACAGCAGTAGCTTCAACATTCACCGTTTTACCATGATACAATGAACAGTGAGTTAAAGAAGGTAACGGATACATTCCCATGTAGCCGCGTGAGCGGACTTTTGAAAGAAAGAAGAGGGCTTTGTTTCCCATTTTCTCCGCAAAAAACCTTGGACATTCTGAAACACCCCACGGTTTGCCACTATAAATGGCAGTGTGACATTTGCCAGAAAGGTATTTGCTACCGAATTTTTACCGACAAGTTGATAAAAGCTCATATAAAACATCAGCACAACGTTGGAGGGTATGGATCTGCCGAAATCCCAGAGTTGGTACACATAAGAATCAGTGTGATGTTTGCTAAAAAAGTGTTTAGACCAGATTTGAACGAAAAGTTAGTAAAGGCCTCATTATGCTCAACACAACGTGGAGGGTATGGATCCATCTGCCATAGCAATCTGCACAATATGTCAAGCACCTTTCACCAAACGAGTGCTCCTTTCTCAACACATGAGATTCGTCCACAACACGTTTGCTTACAAATGTCCTTACTGCACAAAAGGAGTCTTAGGAAAGATGCCAATTTCGACATCACATGAACCAGGTGCATAAAGAAAACCTAGTGGGTTGTCTGGTGCATTTGAGTTACATTTGCAAGGAAAGGTTGTCAAAATCAGTTTAATCTTGACCAACATATAAAGACACATGAAAGGAATGACAAAGTAATTTTCCAGTGTCAATATGTCCAAACACGTTTTCAAACGGTGTGCTTAAACAATCACGTTCAAAATGTACATTTGCCACCCACAAAAACTTGGCATTGTGACAAGTGTGGAAAAATCTTCAACGAGCTAAACTCACAGACCCTTCCTAATGGAGCTTACTTGTCCAGAGGAAGGATGTGGTAAGAAGTGTTGGTCAAAACAGAAACTGACGGAGCACATTCGAACTCACACCAAAAGAATGAAAGAATGCCCATTTGTATGCGAGTGTGTCCAATTTATAGGTAGCAATATTTGTATTGTTTTAATGAATATTGAAAGACCGTAGGAATGCAAATGTATATCATTATATGTATGTTTTAAGCCTCAATTATACTTTGTAGTATCGACAATATTTGCGAGCTCATTTGGCTAAGGTTCGTGGAGAAACTGCAACCAAAACGTTACCAACTCAGAGCTACACTAAACCGTTGATCAAGAAGTCGAGGAGAAAGCATCGACTGAAAATAATTTACCCGAATCTGAAACAAGTCTAAAATCTCATTCTGAAACTAAATAAACTTAACAGTAATGTAATTGCCTTCGTCTACAATAAAGTTTTATAAAATGTCCATATTGGTTTATAAAAACGTCTCGTATTTGGTATAAAAATCATTGTCTGCATTGTGTACCAATTAAATCATGTAATTATGGCATTATGAGGTTTATGAATGGTTTGTTTCATCCTTTACATTCGTTTCAGCCCATTTGACAAAGTAGTTGTTTATGACCACATCCTTTGGTAAGCAAATAAACTAGTAATTTTCAGGATAAATTGGACCTTATATATAACCTTCCCAATAAAACCTGCTATCTAAAGAATAGCGAAAGTTTGGTATAAAAAAATATTAACCGAATTAATCAATATCAATGCAGTTTTATCAACGCTATCTGTTTCTGTTATAAATATTTTCGATATTGAAGCACCATAACGAGAAGGTGTTCCCACTGCAGTACTACTCCACATACCATTCATACAAATGTGTTGTCTAGCGTACCTATTTGCGTTTTGGGCACAAGACGCCCGTTCTACATTTCGGATGCAAAAACGGCATAAAAAACCTTTAAGATCTTCCTAAGCTGTGAATACACATGTGGAATGATCGCTGACAAGACCCCGAAGCAATGATCCCAACTCCGTTCTCGCAAAGTACATTTTTTGTATTGACTGTACCAAAATTTACCAGACATGGACTGCTTCACTACCATAATATCTCCTAACGAACCACTCAACTATCCAAACCAACGGACTATTTTTGGTAAAGATTCTTAGTCACTATCCATCCCTTCATTGATTGATTTTTATCTGTTTCTGTTCTAAATATATAACAAAGATACAAAACACGGTGTATCGAATACCTTCTGTGTATAAATGCAATACAAAATAGCGTGTTGTGGAATATACCTTCTTGAGAACTGTTTATCCGTTCTCAGTTTTTGGTGAGTAAGCTGCTTTTAAACCTCCACAGATGAACATGCGTGTGTTTCATCCTAGCAAACAAAGCACCTACCTATGTATTTTTTTAACGCAAAATGTCCCTTTCCGGTGCTACCGCAGTAAGTTGGATACCACTTCCTACCGAAGCTCTTACGTTGAGATCAGGGTAGGAAAACAATTCTACGTCTTATTTTTTATTGAAGGATTTTTAGTCAATGTACTGATTATGGTTCTTCAATCTGATTGGTTGATTTTTAGTGTTTTTTAATAAACTGTGGATAATCAAGAGCAATTTAGCAATGTCGTTTGCATCTGAAACCCCAAAATTTAAACCGGAAAACGTGGCAGTGTGGTACAGGTGCAAAGAGTGCAACCGATGCTGCTACTCTATTCCCTTGATAGAGAAACACTTTTCTGAGCATCACAAAGATAAAAAGTAAGGAATAACACTGTAAAATAAGTCATGGAGAGGTTCAAACAGTTGAATCGCATATTTGTAGATAATTCTAGTTAAAATTCTTTTTTCTTTTTTAACAGATTTATTTTGCCAGAGAATTACCTGCTGGAGCGAAGGATGGTCGAATTCATTTAAAACGCCATCTCAGAAGGGACACAAAATTAATGCAGAGAGACCTTGCTTCTTTAATGGAGCAACCTGCCGCTGTTGGATCATTGAGAGTTCAAAAGTCAACGCTGAAACTTTGGAAATTCGTCCGAAAGTGGCCAACCCCAAAGTAGTCCAACTTCCAGACAAAGGGGACAGGAAGAA
>LJIJ01002370.1:0-27893 GCA_001718145.1 Orchesella cincta
TTGATACCGGGCACCATTATTATTGATACCGGGTATTGATACCGGTTATTGATACCGGTTATTGATACCGGGCACCATTATTAATGATACCGGGTATTGATACCGGGCACCATTATTATTGATACCGGGTATTGATACCGAGCACCATTATTATTGATACCGGGTATTGATACCGGGCACCATTATTATTGATACCGGGTATTGATACCGGGCACCATTATTATTGATACCGGGTATTGATACCCGGCACCATTATTATTGATACCGGGTATTGATACCGGGCACCATTATTATTGATACCGGGTATTGATACCGGGCACCATTATTATTGATACCGGGCACCATTATTATTGATACCGGGCACCATTATTATTGATTATTGATACCGGGCACCATTATTATTGCGGTATTGATACCGGGCACCATTTTTTATTGATATGGGGTATTGATACGGGCACCATTATTATTGATACCGGGGTATTGATACGCGGACCAACCATTATTATGATACCGGGTATTGATACCGGGCACATTATATTGATACGGGTATTGATACCACCATTATTATTGATACCGGTATTGATACGGGCACCATTATTTGTACCGGGGTATTGATACGGGCACCATTTATTATTGATACCGGGTATTGATACGGCACCATTATTATTGATACCGGGTATTGATACCGGGCACCATTATTATTGATACCGGGTATTGATACCGGGCACCATTATTATTGATACCGAGTATTGATACCGGGCACCATTATTATTGATACCGAGTATTGATACCGGGCACCATTATTATTGATACCGGGTATTGATACCGGGCACCATTATTATTGATTTCGGTATTGATACCGGGCACCATTATTATTGATACCGGGTATTGATACCGGGCACCATTATTATTGATACCGGGTATTGATACCGGGCACCATTATTATTGATACCGGGTGTTGATACCGGGCACCATTATTATTGATACCGGGTATTGATACCGGGCACCATTATTATTGATACCGGGTATTGATACCCGGCACCATTATTATTGATACCGAGTATTGATACCGGGCACCATTATTATTGATACCGGGTATTGATACCGGGCACCATTATTATTGATACCGAGTATTGATACCGAGTATTGATACCGGGCACCATTATTATTGATACCGAGTATTGATACGGCACCATTATTATTGATATTGATACCGGGCACCATTATTTGATACCGGGTATTGATACCGGGCACCATTATTATTGATACCGGGTATTGATACCGGGCACCATTATTATTGATACCGGGTATTGATACCGGGCACCATTATTATTGATACCGGGTATTGATACCGGGCACAATTATTATTGATACCGGGTATTGATACGGGCACACATTATTATATTGATACCGGGTATTGATACCGGGCACCATTTTTATTGATACTGGGTATTGATACCGGGCACAATTATTATTGATACCGGGTATTGATACCGGGCACCATTATTATTGATACCGGGAACCATTATTATTGATACCGGGTATTGATACCGGGCACCATTATTATTGATACCGGGTATTGATACCGGGCACCATTATTATTGATACCGGGTATTGATACCAGGGCCTCCAGACAGAAAATTCTCATTCTGTGCCTCAACACTTGAACTGGAAGAGCTGCTTGTTGTTCGCTTTCTTGCTGCAACTGCTACTAGTTCGGGGAGAAGGATTTTCTTGGGTGGATCTCATGTTACGTTTTTACGTCCTTTTTAACATGTCGTTTCAGTTTCTGCAGCCGGAGTTTCTAAGCAGGAAGTGTATACATTTCGTGCACACGCTTTTTTGGCTTTCTTAAAGTTGCCTGGAAGACAAAACAAAAAAATTTGAAATTATACCTTGTGTTTAAATCAAATCACACTTATAATTACGTTCCATGCTTTCAAATTTAAGATCGTGATCACTTGTAGTTTTTTTACTTCACAAGGGTGAACTATCCAGGTAGATTTCACATCCGCGTGTAATTGTATTAATCTGTTAATGTTTACGTTAGGTCCCGATGGCCAGTGGCAGCACTTATCACCGTCGGTCAGCCACTTCGATGATACTAGTGCTACGGCGTTTTCCACCTTTGGAAATTGAACTAAACGGTAGAAGCTCATTATGCACCGCTTCAAATCAAATAAAGAATGAATTCTTAAGAAGTGAACTGTTTGTAATTAAAGAAATACAATACAATTTTAGACTTACGTTCACAAAAGATAGTTACTCTTTTACAATGCCTATAGGCTGCAAATTAACTTGGCAACTGGTCAGGATTAAGTATAATATATGGTTAGCTTTGACAATTGGCACGCATAAATCCCTTCCATAGCTAGTTTTAGATATGATTTGTTGGGTGGATTGGTTTTATGTTATGATGGGTATGAAAATACATTGACTGATATGATTTCGCTCGCAATCTTGATTTGACAATGTCGCATCGTTTAGTTTAGTGTTAACAATCGTTGGAAATCGCATTCCGTAGTCAGTAGAATTTGTTTTATATTCGTGAATTCTACTTTGAGTCTTGAGAGTGCTTTTCGTTTACCAGAGAGCAATACGAGTTATTACCGATTTCTGCAATTCTGCTTGAGGTTCTATTCAATTAATATTCGTTGAGCACATTTCAATACGAATTTTTTCACATGTGTGATTCGTAATACTCAGTATTCGAAACAGATACGAGTTTACTGAAACAAACTCGACTTAACCACGAGTTTCCAGGTTGATCGGGTAGTTCATGTGCATGGTGCACCGCGTTCCGCAAAACGGTTCTTAAAGGTTGTTTTTAATGTTTATGAAACGAGAACATTGATGCATAATAGTTTATGGATATTATGCGTGTAGTAAGATAATAATAAATAATGCAAGCATGTAGTTTATGTAAGCCGTTTAGAGCACGTTGCATTGGTCACAGCATTCACAATTCAAAAATCTAGATCACAATGACCCATCACGGCATGATCCAATTTATGTACTTGATATACGTAGTTCAACTGGAAAATATGTAAACAAAATTTTGTTTAAAAATATTATCCGTGTGGTTATAGTTTTCCACAATTTGTTAGTTTTTCTTTCTTATATCATATTCTCATTTTTATATTAATTTCAGTTTTACTAGTTATAAAGCAGGATCTTGTGAAAAGAGGAATCAAGAAACATACTTATGAAATTACTTATTTGTACTACAAAATGACCTTCAAAACTAATTCAGACGATATACATTTATTTACACATTTATCCCAATATTGCAAAATGAAAATCCAAAATCTGAAGATATTGTTGCCGACTCGATGACGAATTAATTTTATTATAATTAAGCTGCATGAGATTTTCCCACCAATTACTCACTGCGAGCCAGAACAAAGATAAGAACTTAATTAAGATCATCTTCGTAACGATAAATCTCGATTGTTTTTAACTTTGGAAACTGAACCCAAAGAGCAGCATTCTTACAAAAATCAGCAGCCTCTTTTCTCCGCTCGCCGTCTGGAGCATCATTTCCCAGCCGAAAGTGAAAACTAAGTAGCTGCAATTTCTTCATGTTGATTAGCCTTGGCTGTAAATGTTTGCGAACTAAATTTTGTACCTCATTCCTATAAAAAGATGCCACCGCAAAAGTTGTAACTTTAGGAAATGTAGGGCAGAGATCTGATGTTAAGGGAAATTTCATCACCTCCGCAACATCGTCTTCGAATTCACGAAGCTCAAAACACAAATGTACTAAACTATGAGAGAAATAGTTCAAGAAGCGAAGTAACTCGGTTATTGAAACCAATTGCAGAAAATTTTCGTGCAAAGAAAGCATTTGTAGCGGCGCCCGAAAATTTGAAATGGCAGTGATGAAATTTTCTGCTGGAGGATCCATTACCTTCAGCCACTGTAACTTTGGAAAGGCGAGGTTAAAATGGCAGAAATCAATAGCTTCCACTTCCAAGCTGATTAGCTGAGTGGCAAACATCTTCAACAGCCACATATATTGCGCAGGTTCCTCATAGTCGGAAAGCATTGCTCGAATACGTAAGTATTCCAGTTTTGGACACGGGGAAGGCCAAAGTTTCCCCTCTTCATGGAGATGTCCAGATTGGTTTGAATCTTTAGACAAATGTAGAATAAAAGCCTTCAAGTTTGGCAGTTGTTGAAGAATTCTGTAGAATTTGGGGGGAGCGACTTCTACCATCCCTAGCTTGAGAGAAGTTAAGTGAGCCCCATAATTTGACAGAAATCCAAGGACTGTATATTCAACTATATTGTTTTGTAATGGAAAGCGTTCTCCAGGTGGGTAGGCGTCGAGGTTGAGAGAATTAGATGGGAATGGATTGGTGTCCACGTCTTCAAAAAGACTTGAGTGATACCGAAATTCGATATGACCCGGATCGTATTCTTGTCTTGTTCCGATATTTAAGCGAGGAAAGGGAAGAGTGAGGTTGATTTCCCAAGCAAAGGGTTGCCATACAGTCCATTGTTGGAGAGCCCGGCGTTCCAACACCGAGTTTACAACCGAGTTCCAGTGCTTGCTAACCTTCCTCATGGGAAGAAGATGATTTCGCTCAGGTAAGTAGTCACAAATCGTATCCAGCAACTGCAAAGGTAATTAGAAAGGTATAAATTATGAAGCGTGTCAATTTGTAACTAAAAATACCAAAAGGCTTCCTTCACCTCGACAGAAATGTCTTCCCATCCTTGTGGTCGCGATTGAGACTCCACAATGCGAACTATTCCGTTTGAATCTACGCTAAACATCATAAAAACTTATTTACGGCGTTTAAGAAAGAAATTTGGTAGGTGACGAACAAATCTGAGATTGACTAAAACTGTGCTCTAAAATTATATCAGCTCCGTTGACCGCAAAAGCTAAAGTGTGTGTTGCTACTTGTCTTTCAAGCATATATAAATAGCTGACATAAAAGTACCTGAAAGTATATAGTCTACATTGATGATGATGATGGCTACTTGTGTGTAAGCCATTTTTACTCTGAGAAGTGAATACATGATGTGGCATTTTTGTGCATATGTATACAAGTTGGAAGGTAACAAAAACCATGACGCTCTTTATCTTGCTCTACAATCCCAAAAAGTAATGAGGAAAGTTGAAAACAGGAGAAGACAGGTATGCGTTCTTCTGTTTTCTATTTTTAGTTCGAAAATACAACCACTCATATAAGCGCATTTCTTTTTTGGGCATTCACAGTAAAGCAAGTTTAACAAAGACATTTTGATAGTACGCACGTCTCTGGAGATTTGTGAATACACAATGAGGATGAATAATACCTTCCTTGAAACCAAATGATCTGTAAAGATACCAAAAGTAAGCATTAAAGACTTGGGGTTATTGAGCTTTTGTTTGGTTTATGGGATTTTTTTCTTTTGAGCATTTCCAAAAATGTTTTGGATGGTTGGCTGCTACAATCAAAATTATCTGATCTGGCAATAGTAGCATGAAATCTGATTGGCAAACAGTTCAGCTTTTTTAGTCCTAGAGAAATTGTATTTTACCAAATCATATCATTTTTTCATGTATCTTTGCCTACATATTTCCAATGTTCAATTCCAATCCATGTTTTAATGATATGCAGATCCACAACCACTACTCTTAAATGTACATTTACTCCTACTCCACTCCATGTCAATGCAATGGTTCAAATCTTGTGGTCATTCCACTCTTTGCCAAAAAATATTTAGTGCTTAGCTCTAATGTCAAAAGTTTTCCCTTCTCAATTCCCACTGAATGACTCCTTTTTCAAGCCTGTAAAGGCGTATGTAACTTCAATACTTCAGCTAACTTCGCTTTTTACGTGCTGTCATGCTCAATATTCGACTAACTATAGATTCGTAATTCTCTCTAGCTCTTACTTTGACGAGTAAAGATTTTCTTTTCCATATTTCAAGATTATAACATGCCTGTTACTCTTGCTCATTTGATTGAATAGATTCAGCACAGTTTTTACCTGCTCTATTTTTTCATCCTCATTTTATGCACCAGACATCTGAATTCTAAAAATTTCATTTTTCATGCAAAGAACTAAACTTGCGTAATCACTTTGCAGCATCTGAAGCCTATCTGAACTGTATCGTTTGAGGGATGTATTGATGAATTTGAGGAAGTACATTATAGGGACTCATTACAATAAACGTGATCATTTTTTGTTCAAATTCTAGAAGTTTTTCAACGTTATGTTCCAAATTTATGTGGGATGAGTTATTATTCATATTGACCAACATTAAGCAGCGATGTCTTTCCATTAGGTAGTTGTACAAATCCTGAAAGTATGATTAAATACAAATTTAATCAAATAAAATACATACATGCTCATTAACTAAAGACTAATACCTAGACAAACGTGACCATAAGCCGATTTAATTAATTAAAATACAAACTTGCTCATTAACTAAAATCCAAACTATAAATTCGGCTAAGTGCGTCAAACAGCCAATTTAATTAGCTAACACATAAATTGTATCGACTAATGTACATTTCGTTTTATTCCTACACGAATAAAAGATTTGATCCGTCAAATGTTTTATAGCCGTCGGTAAGGAAAAGAAACCAAACGACAGACTTCTAAGTGGAAGTACTTCCTTTATCTGAAAACATTACAGAAAAGAAATGGAGCTGTGTATTTACGAAATTATGGTACTGATTTCAATACTTTCCACATCACATTGCGAATATCTGCTTACAGAATATTTACAACCGGAAATTGCGTTTAAAGAAATCATTTCGTCTCGAAAATACTCAAATTTCAGACGAAATAAATTAGCGGACGACAGGATTATTGAAAACCTAGAAGCTGTTGTAAGCGGGTTACCAACCTGCATCAACCACATAATCAACTACAGTGGAATAGATTTCCGTCCATTCAGCACTCCAATTGTTCTCTCACGCTATGATATTGTTCACGTCAAATACAGGGTAAAAGGCAATAAACCCCAATTCACCGATTGGAAACGACCCATGAAATTCGAGCAAGTATTAAAGAGTCGTATAAACAAAACAGCAGAACTACCGTGGTGTAGGAGAGTCTCTCTTCGGGATGAGCTGGAATGTTTTGATATCCCGTTTGTGGACAATAGTCCAAAATCCAAAGGCTGGAACTGCGAAAGCCACTGGTATCTCTTTCCACCAAACCCAATTGCGGATCCTTTTTTTTATGAAGGAGAAATGGAAAAGGGAGTTTCCCATCGAATGATAATTCCAGGCAGCTACAAAAAATTCTGGAGTCACGGTATTGCAAGGGTGATGAACGAGTCGGATATTGGGACTTTGCGCAGTGCTCTAATAAAAACCAGATCAATATTTGATATCATTCTTACTCAACAGGAACCCATTGATTATTACACAATAAGAGCCTGGACGAGGACACTCCACGTTTCCTACAATAACATTCCAAAAGAATACACGACAACGGCCAGAGAGGAAATGACATTCTACCTCCAGAAACTGAAAACTGGATACGAATTTGGACGTCAAATTTACAACCTAACAACAACAATTTTATTCTGCCGAACCTGCAAGAAATCATCGCCATTTCAGCCCGTAAATGTTGGATTTGTTTCATCAAAATCTGGGTTAGGAAATAAATTCCGTAATCTCAACTCAATCACCGACAACATCTACTGGTCGATTTTGATGGTGGGTGGGATGGAAGAGGGATTTTTGTTGCAAAGCAATTTTGAAGCTCTTCGAGTTAGCCCTTACAACATTCTTTCGTACTCACGGGAAACACTATAAAACCTTATGGTCGAATTTAGAAATTGTCCAGTTTCAATTTGAGGCGAGACTATTGATGCAAACCATTGTGGGAAATGGATCCTTCAGGACAGAAAATTGGTGGGGAACTGGTTTTAGATATTCCAGTGATCACGGGAGTGTTTCTATGGATATCAAACTAAACTCGCCTATTTTTGGAATTGGATTGGCTGGGAATGGAGATCATTCTCACTTTAACATTCATCCAACCAAACTTAAATTTGTGAGTTGTGGGAAACCGGAATGGCATGGCTTGGCTTTTGTGGAACTTACCTCAATTTTGGATATTAAGACGTGGATTGCTATTCTAATTTCAATGGTTAGTTTGACCTTTTTACTTTGCCTCAATATTCAGTCGCATTCCCAAAATTTTGTAACTACTTTTCTTCTTGAACTGCTTGTTTTGATGGGAAAGGCTCTCCTTGAACAAGGTGATCCGATAGCAAACAAATATCTAAAATTTCGCAATTTGCGGTTGACTATTGGATTGTTTCTTCTGATGACTTTGGTGCTTAGCAACGCGTATAAAAATAAAAATATTACAAAAATTACGTTGCCTCGTGCCCCAATTCCATATGATACGTTTGACAGGTTGGATGAGAGTAACTTTACAGTTTTTACAAGAGGCTATATGTTTGGAGGAAAAAAATCTGCGTCAGCAATACCAAGCCATATCCCATTTTCTGCTGAGCAATTTTCGTTTTTTAGGGGACTCTTTAAAAATTTGAGCAGTGAACAACACAGGAGTTTGCTTTTCCCAAGTGAGGTATATTTTTACGCTCTTGCTGCGGAAGTTAGCATTTTTCAACTATACAATTCAAAATATAAGCTACCTGATTTTTCGGAAAGGATAGTGAACCGAACAGTACTTCATCCTCAATGGTCATCAATGTTTCAAAGCGGAAAGCCCACAAATTATGAGGTAGTTCGGGAGTGCAATAAAACTTCTTTATTTCTACCGGATCTCGATGCTCATCAAACATATTATAAGCTTCGTCGCAATATAGAAATTAGTGAAAATGTATTTCTCAGCAAACATTCCGTTTTTGATATTTCACACAGAATTCAATTTTTTAAGTGGCTAAATCCGAAAATTCTACAAAGGATGAAGGGACTAGAAACTTCGGGGATTTGGAATTGGTGGTCAAATTTTGTTGTACATTTTATGGCAAAAGCTCGAGGACGAGAAACTGAGTATGTGGACCTGGAACATGGTTTCACGGGTCAGTCCAAAATGACTGGAAATATTTCAGTGATATTTGTACTGGTAGGGGTGGGATTAAGTTTTTGTTTGGTGGAGTTTTGTTATGAGGTCAGAGTGCAATTTACAAAACGGCTTACCGGGCTGTTTGGCTTTGCCATTGAATTATTGGCGAAGTGGTGCGGGCAACTGAAGACAATTTTTATGCGTCCTCTTTGTAACATGTGGGGTAATGGCACTAATGGGCTGTATTTGTAGTTTAAAAAAATAATATTTCCAATTTGTAAGTCACAAGTAGTTCGATGTTTGGGATTAATAATAATATTATAACCATCGATGTAACATAAATGTAGTAAGTACTTAAGCTTAAATGTATGAATAATAATATCTTTAGACAAATTAACTTTAAATGAAACCGTTTGGAAAAATAAAAACAGCATTGTATTGAACTAGGAGTTTAGTTGAATTATGTCAATGTCTTTGCATATACAATATAATAAAAACGGGGAAATATTGCAAAATATTTTTAATCAGTTTATTTAAATAATTCAACATTGATTTTTAAATCCTATTTTATAGGTTAGGAATACACGCCAAAGTGTACTTTGATAGAAAAGGTAAACAATATATTCATAGCTTGATGACATTTTTACAATAATATGTAGTGTATCTTTTGCACGGCATATAGTCAATTTTCACCTCTATCAAACAAACAATGCCAAAAGCTCTAATCTAATAATTGTTTAACTGATCATTGAATATAAAAAAGAAGAGCAGTTAATATATGCTACTTGAGCCTACCTAACATCACACGAGTTTTTGGGTCTTTTGGTAGTTGTTTCGTACTTTGTAAAAATACTTAAACTAAAAACAGTTGTTAAGTGTAATCTGCAAGATTTCAACTTTCATTTTGTAAGCAGTGGGCTGAAAATTTGCCTGCAAACAGCTGTGAAGTGTTGATCGGCATTACATGACTGAAAAAAGTACAGATTTAGTAATGTGTACTTGGAGATTCTACCTTAATACATAGGATAAAAGGTTTTAACAAAATTGTACACAAAAGATATAAGAAATGTACTTCAACCAAATTATTCGAATCCCGCAACCACCTTGATATGCTACCATTGCTTCGAGGTTCGAACCAATTTTTATGTTGTTGTATATCCAGCGAGGATAAAAATTCAGCACGATGATCATATTTTATTTTTATTTCTTGACATGTTTTGGCATGTTTTTGGGAAGTACCTAGCGTTTTTTTGTAGTTTTTAAAGTACTATAGGACATGAAAATCCGAAAACTAACTTCAAAATGTCGATATGCAAACCCGAGTTTCATGCAAACCTACACAATTACGAATTCATGTAAGCAAAAAAACAGATATTGTTTTATAGTATAAGCAATTTCAAATAAAATATTATTCCAAAGCACAATATAGGAACAAAACCAGTCTTACCACAAAATTTAAGAAGAACTGCTCAGAACTACCTTCTCTAGCTCACAGCGATGCACATATTTCTCCACTCAGTTTTAATATTTTTGGAAAGTTGAGAAACATGCCGAGTCCTCTGATACTTCACGCGTACAAACTAAATCAAATAATAAATGATTTACTTTACCCCTACCCCATTTATTGGGACAAACAATCCAACAAGTGGGAGCAGCAAAGTAATTGGAAGCAACTTGTTCCCTTCCACGTTTTTCACATCTGGATGAACATAGTGGCACCATCGATTATTGTATTTGTTTTTTATGCTGCAATTTTTGCTCCTCAATCAATACCTTTTCAAAATGCGATAATATTTTCCATACTGACACCAACAATCCCGTTTTCCGTATTTATCGACTACTTTTTATTCTATTACCGCTCTGAAGTACTTGTGATTGTGAATTGGGTAAACGAAACCGTAGACAACTATTATCCTTATCAACTTGGATTAACTAAACCATGGAAGCTAGGAAACCATAAAATATTTGTTGCAGGTAAACCCGAATTTTAAACACGAAGAAAATTATATTCAATTATGTTTTTGATTTCATGTAATGTGCTTTGGGTAATCATAAATGAGTATAAACTTTTGTCACAGAATTCAAAAACTTACTCAACGGACGGCCATGGGATTGGATAGGTCTCGTGCTAAACGTCTTTGTACTGGCCCTCACAGTTTTCTCAATCACACTTCCGCCTTTATTGGTTTTCGTGAGTTGTGATCCGTTCAACATGATACTCATAATTCTGTCGTCACCTCACACCTTTGGCTGGCCAGATGTGACATCAAATTCTGTCTGCATCTTGGTTCGACTGATCCTCATGGTTTTGGTAGCTCAAGTGATTTTCATGAATTTACGTAACTTTTCCATCCTCGGAATATCATTTTTGTTTGGTTATGTCAAGCTCATTGAACAAATTCTTAGTCTCGAACTTAACCGCACAACTTTGCAAGAATACATGCAAATGCACGTTGGCCTAAATATGATTGCAATGCCTTTAAAAATATTGACAGCGTTAATTCTTCAAGTTGCGTTTGTAGCTATTGTTTTTGGAGGAAATCTATGTTTTACTGGAATTCGGATGAATAGCACTGTGCTAGTGTGCTTTGGGACTTTTGGTCTGATTATTGGAACAGCCGTTGCGGTTATAATGTTTGTAACTGGGTGCGTATGGTATGAATTGAGTGGAGCAGTTTTATATTCTTGGCGTTGGCAACTTACTGACAAGGTAAATATGGCATGGATGAACCGCAAAATTAGGAGCTGTCGTAAATTAGTGCTTTCGGCAGGTGGAATGGGTATTTTGGATGACAATTTTAAAAATGCGTTTTATCATGCTACTCTTACATACACTGCTAATATGCTATTGGCTTTTAAAGATGTTTAGAAACAGGTTACCATGCAGATTCACTTCTTACACAATTTTCAGCATTTGTAACGGAATATCTTGTTATTGTAAAAAAAATTAAATGTATTCACCGCAGATGCTGCAATATTAAATAAGAATTTTGATAGTGACAATACAAAGCTTGTCAATGTTTTTCATAAGAATTCATTGATTAATTGCAATATACATTGTGCAGCCAAAGTTACAACATGTTTATTGATGCACATATTAAAATGGTTTCTGGACAAAACAGGATCAGAAATAAACGAAAACGCTTTGGAGCAATTTCTACTATTATTACCAACCAGCAAAGTGGTAGGATCTACCCCATTTACCATTAAGATTATGCAGTGGCGAGATACAAAATATGCAATATCGATAATTGTTTCTTTAAATTATTGTCTGCTCTCCGGCTTGTCAGCATGAGTTATTTTTGAATTGGTATATATAATGAAAGGGAATTATACGAATAAATATCTTGGGGTTGCGTTTTGTTTTCATTTTATACGGAGGCAGAGTTTGTGGTACTGGTTCCATAGTACCCAATATTTTAACAAAATCGTGTTCTTAAATTATAATATCATATTTGGAAACTGCTAATATTTTAAGGGTTTATATATTGATTTGGTAAAATTTAATAAGATGAAAAGGAGTCAGCATTAAACAATAGATGAGCTGTTTTTAAATTTAAATACGCCTTGACTTGCTTTTCATGTTACACTAAGCTTTTCGCTACTTTGAAACTTAAACGAAAACTAATCTAAATTTTTGTCTATGCACGTAAACTGATTTTAGAATCTTGGCTAACCTAACCTAGAAGAATATGCACAACCTTTTTCAATAAATACCATTAGGCAAGGCAAATTTTAATTAAAATAAAAACACGTTTGCGGAATAACTATTGTACGTTTGCCTGCATGTCTAATATTTCTAAATCAATTTAAACCAACATTGTTTTCCACTTTAGTTTTGGAATTTGGCTTGATCTTGATGTTATGAATTCAGTTGGGTGATTATTCCTCAGTACGGAGCGATACGCAGGTTTAAAAAATATGTCTAGACATGTTTTTGCCTTTTTAAATGTACCTGACTTTTTCTCTTTTTGTAGCATAGGAAAGGATAGGAACCTTATGAATCTTGGAATATGTTCAAAAACAAAAAATTGGAACAACAAAAAGGACAAACATGCCCTTTTCTAAAAACACATTTCCTAAAGCAGGACTCTGAAGTTAGTTTTAAAAAATAGCATGGTAAAAGCAATAGTGGGTTTTCCCATGTGTCTCACATTGAAAAAATACAAAAACAATTATGCTTTGAACAAATTTCAACTATTAAATTGCACCGGACGTTTTACATAGTCGACGAACCGTGGATAGAGCTAATGCGTCGTTTTATGGCTCAGAAAGGCTCTTGCTTAAATTGTTTTTATATATTGTTCCATGTTGGTGTCTTCGCAATGTACCTGAATTTTTCCTCCGGTCTTAACATGAAGAGGTTAAGGAACAATGCAAATTCAGGTTGGGCCACAAAACAAAAATTTAAATCCACGTGAATTCATATATACTTAGAAAGACTAAACTACAAATAAAACCACGTTCGAAAAGGAAATTGCAGGTACCTACGTATGTCTTGGTTATTTGTTTTTCAACCTACATTTTAAAATTATTCACGATTATTCATAAAATTAATTTTAACTATTAAATGACTTACTGAGAAAAAAGCTAAATTCATAGTTGCATTGCTCAGTTCAAATTCACCTGAAAGAGTTCTCATATATTCTCTATATTTTGACAAGAAAATGCCGAGTCCTTTAGTACATCACGCGTATAAAGTAAATCAACTTGTTAATGATTTACTTTACCCCTATTGTATTTACTGGGATGATTCTTCCTTCCAGTGGAAACAACAAAAGGATTGGAAGCGCCTCATTCCCTTTCACGCTTTCCATATTTCGATCGATATTCTAGCACCATCATTTTTTATATTTGTTTTCTACATTGCAATTTTTATTCCTCAATCAATAACTTTTGAAAACGCCATTATTTTAGGGGTATTATCTGCAATCGTTCCATGTTCCCTGTTTGTTGACTACTTTTTCTATTACTATCGTTCCGAAGTTCTCACGATGGTAAATTGGGTAAATAAAGCAGTGGACAGACACTGTTCTGGAACTGGGTCAACGAAGCCGTGGAAACTTGGGAGTCCAAGTATATTTATTGATCGTAAGTTTGCTACAAAATAAACTAAGTAAACCGCAGTAATGTTATTACGAATAAATATATTTTTTCACAGAATACGCAAATATATTCTACAGACGAAGATGCGATTGGATTGGCCTTGTACTCAATTCATTCGCAATTAGTTCCTTTACGACCTCAATTACTCTTCCACCCCTACTGGTTTTCATTAACTGTGATCCCTTTGCCGTTATACTGCTCATATTTTCCTCACCTCATACATTTGACTGGCCAGATTTAACATCGAATTTGGTTATCAAAGTAGTTAGGTTGGTCCTCATGATTTGGATAACACAAGTGGTCTCCATGAATATACGGAACTTTACAATCATTGGAATGACCAATCTATTTGGCTACGTTAAGCTAATTACACGAATTCTCAACCTGGAACTAAACCACACTATTATTCAGGAATACAAGCAAATGCACATTATCTTGAATATGGTTGCTGTTCCTTTAAATATAATGACGGCATTAATTCTTCAAGTCGGATTTATGGCGATTGTTATTGGAACCAATATAGCGTTTGCTGGATTTTGGATGAATAACGTCTCAATGATAGGCATTGGGATAATTTGGGTAATTATGGGTATATGTATTTCTATTATCATGTTTCTAGCTGGTTGTTCGTGGTATGAAATCAGTGGGGTGGTGTTACACTCCTGGGGCGTGCAGCTAAGGACAAAGCAAACATGGCTTTGCTGAAACGCAAAATTAGGAGTTGTCGTAGATTGGCACTGTCAGCTGGTGGCGTGGGTGTTCTGGATGGTGATATAAAAACTACTTTTTATCAGTCCGCACTTGGAAACACTGTGGATATGTTGTTAGCTATAAAAGATGTTTAAAAATTGTTTGCAATTTTGATTCTGCCTGTTCCAGTGTGAATTTAGGAATGAATTTCAAACGTGTAATGCTAGATCTGATCTGAAGTACTGTTAATTTGTTTGATGAATTAGCGTTTTTGACCGTACTGAATAGTAAGCTACTATTATATTTCGAAGTTTTAACATTAATTTCGAGTGAAATATTTTACTGTACTCACATGCGGTAAATACTCGATAAGTTGAATTTTAAATCAGAAACGGAAAATGCGGATCATTGTACTTAAACATTTTTCTTAAGCTAGATAATTTGGAATTGTACTTTTAAGCTTTTTATTCAAACGTATCTATGTATTGATACCATTATATTAAATGTCTAAAAAGATTTTTAAACATCGATAAATCTTATTCTAAATTATTCAAAGAGTCGAAATGTTTAAAAATCATTATTAACTTATTGATTTTCTTTTCAAACAAGAAAAACAATTAGGTATGCGAATATTCTTTTAAAGAACTTTTTCACATTACATTTATTTTAACTTACATGCTTTTGAATTGTATTGCTAACATAGGAATTGTCTTTAGATTCTATTGAATTTCAATTGCTATTCTGTTTGAATAAACTATTTGATTGTTGAAAGTTTCTATTCAGTTATTAGTTATATGTGGATAACCTAAAAACCCGGTGAATTATATTCTCACAACATGCCTACTTAAATTCTAAAATATGAATTGCATCAAATGTACGCTGAGTCATTAGAAACAGGTTTTCCACAATAAATGTTTCATCCAACAAAAAGAATGGTCCGCATTTAACTTTTATCGTGGCCATAGCAACTGCCTGTAAATGAGTAATTTTTCGGCCACGAGATTTAAATCTGTAGTACTCCTGTCCAGCGAGCTTCACATGTTTTCTTGCCATTTTGACAAATTGCACAGGTGTCTTTGTGTATACAATAAGTATTATCAAATAAAGGCCAATAAGAAATACTGCAGTAGAAACACAGAACATGTACGCAATTAGAGGAATTTTGTTGTAGCTCTTAACACTCATCCAGGTTAGTATAACGATGGCCCAGAAGCAATATGTTATGACGCAATAAAGAGCTGCGTATATCGCTGGCTCTGCAATCTTGTAGAGAATGGCTAACCACGTGTAGAACTGTCGATACCTCACCAGTTGTTGAGTTCTCTTGTCCATTACGTTCAAAATTTCAGAAACGCTGTCAAGACCAATCAGGGCGCATGAGCAAGCAACCACCAATCCTCTTGTTCCTTCAAACAGTGCTGGAAAAAGTAGTAGAATTCTGACAAGAATTGCCCCAAGAATAGTACTCATTTCCCTGTACATCGGATTTGAAAGAAATCCGTGCTCAATGATGTAATATATCGGATCATAGTCAGTGAGAAGACAAATTAGGAGCAAAAAATACGGTGCTACAAATCCCCATAATGTCACAAAAAGAACGAGTATGCTCGAGTTTCTTTCCTGGCAATCATCCGCGTTGCAATTTTTGTGTCCCTCTCCCATCTGAAACTCTTCCAATAGATCACGTTCTAGCTGGAGCACCTTGTTAAAAACATAAAGAACGGGTTTCATGTTTTTCAAGAGGATTTGGATGACAAGGCACAAACAAAAAACAAGGGCTGAAACCATTATTTGAATTAGTAGGTTAAAGCGTTGAAATTCTTTTATTGGAGTGATGTAGGTGTACTAACAGAGACATATCCACAACACGCGCCTATCAATGCGAATTCTAGCATTCCTAAACACCATGGAAACGATTTGTAACACGGTTTGAGCAGTACCAGTTCTTTGAAATCAGATTTCCACTTGAGAGGAAAGGGATACATCCAGAAGTAAACAAGCTGTTGGAATTGAATGGAAAAAATGTGAAGTGGGGCTAACATTTTCACTAAATTTGCGTTGACAGAGCTTTGGTGATGTACGGATGTGTTGATTAAAGCTGTTAGTTCTGATAAGGTCCTGAAGAAACTGACCAACTTTTTTATATGTATAGGTAAATTATATTATAATACTAGATATACTTATTCATTTTTTAAAATCATAGTACCAATCATTTTCAGTTTTATTGAATAATTTTTCACATGGTTTTATAAAAGGACCTTACTTTTGTCTAGCATTAGGAAGCATCATATCATAGGATATAGCTAGGCAAATCAGAAAACAAACAAAAAATGTTGGAACACCCTAAACCAATTTTGTATGAATAAATTCACGAAAAGCAAAACTCTACATAATAAATTCACCTTGCCTAAAACAATTCTTGAATCCCTAGCAAAAGAATTTGAAACAAAAATCACAATCAAGCGGAAAAAGGTTGTTCGGAAATTCACAACCTATTTATTTGCTATCTATTATTATTAGCAGAAGTATTAAGATAAATAATAATTTGCAAAAATTACCGTTATATTGGACAATTTATACGTTTATATACACTAAGAATATTTGATTTTTAAAATGACCTTTAAAGGATTACAGACTAATGAACCACATGTTAATTTCCATCTTAAGCAATCACTACTTTATGGGACGGGGACTCCTCCTCCGTGCCACCACAATCATAAAAATTGTAGCCCCGCGGAGATAAACACAAACACTAACCACTCGAATTGAAACACAAAGCAGAACACGATAATGATTTCAATAACGAAAATAGTTTTAGCTATTGAAATAACAGCTTTATAAACCGCATGTCCAATTATTTGATGAGCTACGAGCTCCCTCAACATACTTCTGTATTCTTGCAACTGCTCTGCATTCTTACCGCGCTCTAAAAACAAAAATGTTTATAATTTATTTTAATTAAAAACAAAACTGAATGAATAAATTATAATAGAGTTAACTCTAGCTCCTCTACGTCTGACACTGGAGCCTTCCCCACGAAGAGGTTCATCTTCAGATTCATTCTCCATCGAATTCTTCACTCAATTTTTCGCGTTCTCATTGAACTCTTCAATTGTGACTGAGAAGAGATTTTAATTTTCTTTCTAGATTCTGCGGAAAATATACATGTCTAATTGTGTAGTGAAGGATTTATACGAAGTGAGCAGTGAAAGATTATTATAAAATGGTTAAAAACTGAGGTGGTGTGAATGCTAAGATAAATACTGAGATCTGAGGTTGTATGTAAAAAGTGAAGCGGTGGCAATGGCTTCTGAGTTATACTCTGTGCTGCAAATTTAATGTAAATTCACTCTGAGGTGGGTGAAATGAGATCGACAAGAGACACAAGGTTTCTGTAGTATGTTGTGCAGCAAAGTGGGCACTGAACGTTTAATGTGTTCAGGTTTTTATACTTTTTCATATAGTGCATTGTCATATTGAACGACGGAAAGTTGAGTCTTGAACTGGACATGATTATTGTGGACTGCTACTAAAAATAGAAAGGGACAAAAGGGAATTAACCTCAGAAGGAGGACATTGAATCGAAGAAACATAAAAGATTGAAGTATTAGCATAAGTAGATTTAGGATTACTCTCATATACAGATTAGACTCATCCTCATAAACATAATAAGCAGAATTAGTAAAACATCGAGATCTTTCTTGAAATGATAAACAGGTGAACGACTATTAATTTACATTGATATCTTGAAAGGAAAATGGAAGTAAAACCGGTCTATATTATCAGTTGAAGTGTTTTGATCTCCAGGAAGCACATGACATGGGTGTCGTCATATACCTTTCTAAGCTATATCAAGTATTTCCAAAATATTGACAAATACCTACAATTCATCGCTAGATTCGGTTTCCTCACTTCTGAATACATATAGAAACATGAAAAACACGAGTTGATACACCAAATTTTGATCGCTGGAGCACTTGGAGCAGTAAAAGGTCTTCAAAATTTGAAGCATAGATAACCCATACAACGTGACTTTTTTGCGATATTTTTGAAGACCTATACGTAAAAAGCGATGTAGAAACCAAATCCGATGTCAGAATCTTGATATCGTTGGACCTAGTTGAAGAAAAATTGCAATTTCTGATTTGTATTTCGGTTACCATCTATGTTTTTGAAACCGCTGTAACTTTGGGCCCATACATAAATCAACTTAATTCAAAAAAACCTGCCAGCATATTTGTCTTGCCATTACAGCGCAAAACGAATTGAGTCCTTAATCTGCCTAGTTCAAAAGTTATCGTGCTTTCATCTACCCTAAATGTAACCTTTCTTTAATGGGCGCAACTCGACATGGCGTCACTTAGATTTTTTTAGAAATCGAAATATTGCGTTCTCAGACACGGAATTCATTCTCAGACACCATTTAAGACAACCAAGTGGGGTGAAACACGTTTGTTAATTCTGGGAAAAGGGGGGACTACTGTATGTAATTTGAAAATAGCAGTTTTAAATTGGATTTTCTGTCAAAAAAGGACAAACTTTATTCTGAACATCCTGTCAATTTTGACTCGGGATGCTTGTTGAAGCCCTAAGATGCTTTTTCAATTCATGATGTTTTAAGATGCTTTTTTCAAAAATTAAAAATTATACATTCCATAGTCAACTCCTGGGGATTTCAAAATCCAGCGACCACATATCTAAAGTTAAGGTTGCTACAAGATGCTTTTTGGTCGCTTTACTTATGACTGGGCGTACTGATTCCAAATAGCTTTAAGGTAGCCAATATAAATTCAAGCCATAATAAGTTTGTGACCATGGCTTTTTAATTTTGTTCGACCAACCTTTTAAGATTATACGGAAGTATTATAAAATCAATTTCAATTATAAAATGACAGAAAGCAATTTTCATGGACAAATTTAGTCCACAGCTCTATTGCTCAGTTCACCTTTTGCTAAAATACCATTCGTACATCAACTTACTGTCAGCAAAGATGCCAACTCCTTTAATACTTCACGCGTATAAGCTCAATCAAATCTTTAATACTTTACTTTACCCCTACTAGTATTTACTGGGATAGTAGGCTGCAAATGGAAGCAGCAAAACGACGAAGCGATTAATGCCTACTACACTTTCAACATACTTTACATTGACATACTGATCCCCCCTTGGATCATAGTCTTGTTCTACACTTCAATTTTTGTTCCTCAATCAATACCATTTGAAAGAGCTGCAATTTTCTTAGTAGTGACAGTACTTGCTCCTACTTCCACGTTCATTGATTACTTCTTTTACTTTTACTGCTCTGAAGTTGTTACGATTGTAAACTGGGTAAATGAAGTGGTGGATAAGCGTTCTCACCGAGGAACACGCACATGTCAGCCTAAACAATGGAAAATCGGGAGTCTTAAAATATTTGTTGAAGGTAAGTACATTTTTTTTAAACTGAACAATTCATACTGAGTTATTACTTTATTTCATTTATAATAGAATTCGAAAATATACTAAATGGACGACCATGGGATTGGGTAGGTCTTATGCTGAACACGGTGATATTGAGTTTCACTTCAATCACAATTATCTATTCACCGCTACTGGTTCTCATTAATTGTGATCCCTTTTCCATATTGCTTATCATTTTTTCTTCACCCCACACCTTTGGCTGGCCAGACTTAACATCGAGTCCATTTATCAAAATAATACTTTTAGTTTTAATGGTTTTGACAAGTCAAGTTGTTATGTCTAATTTGCGAAACTTTGCGGTTCTTGGGATGACTTTTTTATTTGGGTATATTAAACTCATTAAAGGTATTCTCAGCATGGAACTAAGCAATTCAGTTATTCAAGAGTATAGACAAATGCACGTTGTCTTGAATATGATTGAGACTCCTTTAAAAGTGGTGACAGCAATGACTGTTCAATTCAGTTTCGTAGCAATTGTTATTGGATCAAATGTAGCGCTTAATGGAGTTTCGTTGAATAACAAAATATTAATTTTTGTTGGGATCCTAATGGTGGTAATTGGAATAGCAATTTCAGTCATCATGTTTGTAACTGGATGCTTGTGGTATGAAATTAGTGTGGAGGTTCTACACTCTTGGCGTTGGCAGCTTCATGACAAAATAAATAGGGCGTGGATGAAGCGCAAAGTTAGGAGTTGTCGGAGATTGGCGCTGTCAGCTGGTGGAATGGTTTATTTGGATGATGATGCTAAAACCACGTTTAATCAGTCTTTAGCTACATATACTGCTAATTTGTTGTTGGCTACCAAAAACGTTTATAAGTAGGTTTTAATGCTGCTTGTGTTTCTGTAAACTGCAAATGAAAATGGGGATTTCAGTGTGAATTGTATGTTTTTTAATTTGTTACAAACTTAGCTTACTAATTAATATATGTAAGCATTAATCTAAATTAATAGTTCCAATATAATATATATAACAATGATCGATTTAAAACTAAATTAAATCGTGTACCTAGTCAATGTTTCTTGAGCTGATAGGATTGAGCCATACTATATGATTTTCAGGCTTTTTCTGAAACCAAGTATTCAACACCTCTTTCATGCCGCATCAAGCTCGCCTTAAACGCTTCAACTACAACAGTAGCATAACATTTGTAAAGAGTGATGCCTGCTGCATACCCGATGTGTTCTTTCTACAGATCCGACAAGGAGAAGAATACTCAACAGAACGATGACTCCAGTTACACACAACCAAGTGCTAGAATATTTCGGATAAATCTGAAAAAAATAGATAAGACTTAATACTTAATACTTGCATAGGTTATTCGTTGTTAGATTTATCAGTTTATTTAATTACGCTGTCTCTGCCATAGTACAGAATACCAGCAGCCTAAATTTGAGCAGCTGATAACATTTCAAGTAATGCCATTCCAAGTACAATTTTCCACGCTACAAAAAGTAAAAGACAAACAACCATAAGTAATATCTATTGATTGATTTATGACTTCGAAACTTTTTACCTTCTTCGTTGTCCGTATATCCACCAGCAACAGCAAAAATTACAAGGGTAACGATAATTAGTGTATAAACCTGTTACAATTCAAATATTTATAGATATTGTACATATACACATGTGTATTTAATAATAATATAATAAAAACCAATTACTCACAACATCAAATATAACTACCAAATTCACTCCCGTTTTTAATCCAACACAAGGGCACACGTGGAGTGCCATGCTTAAAGTTGGAAAGTAAACTGGATGAAATTATTCTTGAGAATTGCTTGGAGTTTACTGCTGATTTGTTTTCAGTATCGATCTTCTTCCTCACCAACTTCAAGAAAGTATCGATTGCAGGAAGTCAATATTACATTTGAAGTATAACGTAAATTGTTTTTAAGGTAGAATATTGGTTTGTACATGCAATTGAACTATGAACATTAGCATTGGTTTCAGAAGGAAGGAAAGTTTTTATACTATTTCAGAAACCAATCCAGCATGTTATGAAGAAAGAAAAATTGCATACAAATGATAAAATTTTCAATAGTATGCTACCCCATTTTTTTATAAAAAATTTCAGAACAAATTTAAATGTTATGTTTTTTGCAATGTTATGCATTGTTTCCTTTATAATTTGCAAGCAGGATCACATTCAGATCAGGTAAGAGAAATGCATAAGGAATAAGATAAATACGGCATTTATTTACAAAAATATAAAAACATACATGTATGTTGCACTTTCTTTTATTTTGGATGGTTGTAAATTTTTTGATATTAAACTAAACTGTAGAAGTGTAAGCAGTATTTCTTTCTGGAGCCCCCCAACGATTTGATGAAAGCAGTTACAACCAATGAACCGTAAATTTTGAAGGAAATTATCACCAACGAAAACATAGCTGTATTACTCCTCCATTCTCGTAGGGATGGATGAATACAAACACAAACAACGTGATGATGATACCTGTGACTAAAAACCATTTCCAAATTCTAGCGGTTCTTTGAGTGTTCTGAAACAGAAAAATAATGGTTTATTTTTTTAAAAAAAGTTTGTATGATAAATAACTTTCTACTTACTGGTTTGGTGTAATCATAGAGAATTCTGGCAGCCCACACTTGAACAGCTGCAGTTATTCCAAGAACTGCCAACAATCAAAACATCCTGCAATCCCTGAACTCATAAAATATACAGAACTAGTATTGAGTTAAAATGTAACTAAAATGAATGGTTGCACATAACTTACTTTACCCACATAAAGCGGTAGTTGGTCATTGGATGAAAAAAACAATTCAACAGCACCAAACAGAATTGTAATTACCAACACAATGCTGTAAACGTTCAAATTAAAATATTAAGAGAAATTCTAGCATTTTACATGAAAATTTCGTTATAAAAATTACTTACAAAATCACCAACTGCTATGAGCTTGGCACCGTTTCTAAAGACGTGCAGGGACAAACTTTTATCGGCATTGTTGATTAAATTTATACCTACTGCTGTCAACATTTACAGCAAAACAGCAAACAGCAGCAGGGACTAGTGTCTTAAAATTTAAGCAAAAACGAACGAAAGTTGTCAGTTTGAAAGATTGTTAAGAAGAGTGGTTTCATTATGCCTTCAGGTGTCATTTATTCTTATCACACGTCATCTTCATCGATTGAACTCAGTGATACTTCAAACTATCGATCGTAAAAAACCAGAAGGATTGCTTACATAATATGTTGCTTGCAGCATAGTGACAAGTCTATTATACCCGACGTTATAAGGTAGATAAGATTGGTTGCGTTGGTTCGGAAATATACTCAGCTGAAGGGTTGTAATATTTTCTAACAATAAAAATTTAAATGGGAAATCTACAAAGTAACATTTTCTTTTACATGACTACGCGTTGCAAACAATTTATTGAACTATGTCAGTTACTCATGAAAATGACTCAGAAGGTGTATTATTCATGTATTTGTGATTAAAGTTTGCAATTCATTCAAATAATCTAATTTTATTTGCATTCTGAATGAAGTGTAAGAATTTTAATAAATATTTGATTTGCACTTATAATTATTCCAGGTTGTTTACTTGAATAAAGAAAATGAAAACGGTTGTGTCTGTTGACGGTTGTATGAAATTTCATTAAGAACTGGTACAGTTTTGTATTTTAAGCTATTAATTAATTTTCTTATAACTTTTTTAAAATATTCTTTTTATAAGATTTATAAATGCATGGTAATAAATACGGGCTCAAAAGTCGATTATCATGCCGGATGTTTTTATTTTTATTAATTTGAAATGACCGTAATGGAATACAATGATTACCGATTACATCAATAAAAACTGTTCAGCAGAGTGCAATAAAATTTAAAAAATTCAATGGACTTCCTATCCTATTTTAGCTTATGTTACAAAGGTTGACCATGCCATTCGGAGACCAAGCATAGCATACATAGCACCCAAACATATCAAAGCAGCATAGCACACACGCATAGCTAACTTCTTCGTATTCACTTCGAGAAGATATGTTCTGACTGGTTTAAAAAATTTAACAATTTGGTAACAAAATGAACAACTTTGTTGCTGTTCCATAATGCTAGTGGTTTTAGTTGCCCGAAGTGGACAAACTATGGCGAATAATACACTACACGTCAAGTAATTATTCGCTTTCCGACAAAAATTACCAAAGCACAACCCCTCTTTAGATTTTCTGCAACAAACATTATTGCAGCTACTCCATGTCCACTCAACAATGTAGCAAAAACTACTAAAATGTTGCCGGAAATTTGAGTGGTTTTATGCCTGCTAGTTGATGTCGCTTCTGCTAAGGTTTTTATTTCCGTTCCATATAAATTACGAACGTGTTGCCATATCCCCGAGTCTGGAATTCTACTAAGCAGGTTAACCAAAGTATTTGAGATCCACCCCTTAAAAGCCAACCCCATATTTCTGTCCAGTAACACTTCTTTCCCAATCGTAATTAAATCCTGTTGAGGACTAGTTCGAAGCTTTGAATACAACTCAAATAGTTCAGCCTGTGGTAAAACCATGGCAGAATTGTTGCACTCCTTAAAAAGTTGTATATAAACAGGCAGTTGGTACTTGGTTTTTGAAATAACTAAGCTGAAAATTTCTGGATTCTTGTGTGTTCGTAGGGCAGCAACTTTGTGTTGTTTAATAGAAGGACGTACAAACTCTCATTGAAAGATGGTCCTGCACTTGTTCCATTACTTTGTTCAATATCCCAAGGTTCGTTGACTCTATTCCGTTAGTATCTGTGGAATCCCTTCAGTTGCAAACAAATTTAAAATTTCCGAATAAAAAACTACTGGCTGCAAGGCACCCAACGAATATGTAACAACTCCATGCTCAGATATAACAACGTCTTTCTTAGTTTGCAAAAGTTCAAAATCGCGTATAGGCCAAAACATATAGTTTAAATTAATGCGTGTATAGATGCTAAATTTTGATTTTCGCAGTTGATCAAAGTACCAAAGAGGAATTGATTTCCTTGGGGACATGAGGTTGTAGACGTTGTCATATTTGTAACCATTGCACAAAATTATAGCAGCCAGTATAATCGCACCCGCAATCCATCGCACTCCTGCCGCTTTCAGATGCTTACATGTAAACGCACTTCCCTGTTCCAGCAAAATTACAATGGGTTGAAAAAATATTCGAGATGAATACACCTGTTTGAAAGTTATATTCCTCATTGTTTCATTCCCGTTCATTCGTTGTGCTATAGCTTCAAAAACACATAATATTGCTGGCATCAATGTCAAATTAAGTAAAAAGAGACAAGCCCAAACGTAGCCATCAAACACCCAAAAAAGATCTCTGAACGAAAAGTTCTGAATCTTCTCAGCTCCACATGAAATGAAACCTATTTTTCGGCTGGGATCTTCTAAAGCTAACGGTTGAGAAACTGCTGTGGGGTAAACTTGGTTTTCAAATGAAACAAATTCGTATTGGTTAATCAATTTAGTAATCTTTAAAGATCGATCATATTCTATAGTACCACCTCTGCACCGGATAATACCGTCTAGTTAGCTAATGTGAAATTATAGCGCTTTAGGATTTGAAGCCACTCGCCTATAAAAGAGATCAAGTAAACTACTTTAGCCCTTGAAATCAATGTGTGCACATTCCGTAAAAAATCCTTTTTGCAAATCGATTGATACAAAACAGAGCTAAATCGGTCCGCAAAACTAGAATCAGAATCTTTTTCTAATGTATAAAAAAAGTCTTGGGCGGAGTTTTACAGTTAAATAATTAATGCACCTTGAACCAAGTGAGTATGTTTAACCCATTCAATAACTTTAATATCCCACTCTATGAGTTTATGCCTGAACAGATCTACCATGATATGGCAAAAGCCAAACAAGAATATGTAATCTCAGTGCAGAATAAGGCCAAAGAAGGGATAAGTTTCACTATTGAATTACTCTTATTAAAAGCCTTTCGTAAAATATTTGACTTTGTTGATAAAAAAGCTGATAAAAGTCAGGTGAAAAATGACGTTGCGTACTTTTTCACAACATTTTATCTTGCAGCAAAAACAAATTTTACTAAAACATACAAAATTAAAGTCATTCAGTGGGAAACAAAAGCAAACCGTGTCAAACCATCCTTGCCAAAGTGCAGAAAAGATAATCAGGGCCCGAAAGATAGGCCAAACCGTTATGCTAATACTTTACTTCTGAAATAAGTTCAGGAAAAGCTCAAATCAATGCTACAACAGCACTCAATAATTATGATCAATTGAATAACACGAGAGCCCAACCAGAAAGCTCAGAATATAATATCCCAAATAAACAGAATAGTCATTCCAAGAGCAGAAATAGATACTTTTTGGAGAAAATAGAAAAATGTCTGCCAAGAAGAAGTAACTATGTCTCGAAAACGTAAAGAAAAACGTGAGGCAAACCCTAGATTCAATACTAACCGAGATCTCACAAATGAAACTATTATTCCTCAAAGCAGCGCGTTTAATAATATTGACTGACAACCAACCTGCTCTATTAAGAAAAATAGACGTTTTATTAATTTAGGAAAACAAATACCATTCTACAACAAACTATGTAAAAGCCAACAGAAACTACTTTTTAAACTGTATAACTTCTGCAAGCAAACTCCGGATACAATCCACAATTTGACAAACATAACGATTCCAAGTATAGTAAAAATTGCACTGGTTCTAGGTTTATCATTCAGTATGAACAGTAAACCACATTATAATAAATTATCATCCGCCATTAAGGAAGGTATGAGGAAAGTCGCTTGGCATATCTTTTTCAAAAACCAAGGAATGGAAAATGATCTCGATGAGTTAACTTTATTAGTACACAGAATAAAAAAGATTGTAAATCCATCCTCAAAACCTTGCCCTTTACAACATACTTTGTTTTCCCACAACTTCCATAATACTCTAATTTCCAAACTTCAGAGTCAAAGCAAACCACATAACAAACTATACGATTTAAATATTAGTACATCTAGAATCCTTCATTACAATTAATAATTTAATTATAAAACCAAGTGACAAAAATGCAGGTTATGTATAATGCTGAAAAATGATTATAATTCAGAAATTCTCAGACAATTAAGTGACGAATCAACTTACCGACCATCTGTGAAGAGTGAATTTGATTACGCTACAATGCAATACGTTGACAAAGCCAGATCTCTAAAAAACAGTCTGTTAAAATCAATAAATATCAACTCCATAATACCAGTTAAGTACGCTCCAGCGAACTTTTATATTTTACCTAAACTACATAAGAAGTTTGAAATCTTCCCAAAAGGTAGGCCAATTTCTAGTACAATTAGATGTATAAACAAAGGGGCTTCTATGCTCTTAGAAAGTTGTCTCAAACCCCTGAGTTTACACATTCCAAATTTAATACTCGATACGCCTCACCACCTTCTCCTTCAACTTCAAAATTTAACGCTCTGCCCAAGAAAATACATGCTAGTTACCGCAGATATTAACGCAATGTATCTAGAGTTACCCATAAATGTATGTAAAAATAATTGTCTCAATTTCTTTGATAAGTTTCACATCCAAACGAAGTTTCCATTTCCTTTCTCTAGACAACTCCTGAAGATTTTATTGGATCTCAGTTTGGATTATAGTTTTCTTGAGTTTAATA
>LJIJ01002371.1:0-27892 GCA_001718145.1 Orchesella cincta
TTCTCAGCCATGTGGCTTCTCTGTACAACTCCAATTCACGATATTGTATTTAGAGAAAAAGTTGATTAATTCTAAATGAGCAATCAATTCCCACAAGTTAGCTTATTCACCGAAATGTTGTAAGGCCAGTGCAGAGTTCCAATCACTTTGATTTTTAACCTACAAGAGTGCTACTGATATTGAATGCATAAAAAGTCCAAAAGCAAGGTTTCTCTTTGGTGTGAGGTTTCATGTGATCCTCAGATTAACTTTCTACGGACGTTACACAAATATACTTTCGCCTTTATCTATACTTAATTTGTAGGAAAACTGAAACAAAGAAACTAAAGATGTGTTGTGGGTGAGTAAAACCAATTGATTGCTTTAGCGTCTCGAAGAGTGCTCACTTTCAAACAATTGCCCACAACTATAACCAAGCATTTGCCTGTTCAAACTGGTGAGAAACCTTACGATACTACGTTAAGATTATTTAAGTTTTTGTCAGTACAAAGTGATGGGAAATCCCTTCCACATTGCTAAAAAAACTTTTTGCATTAAACATAATAGCTTTTATCTGTTCATTTTGTAATTTTACACGCTTTTATAATGTTTCAGAGTATGAAAATTGCTTATTTGCTCTGAAACATTCTTTGATTTTGAAAACTTCTTTAATAACTATGCACCTGAAACCATTTATTCAAAGTTTGGTACGTGGTAAAAGGCTTTTTTCTAAATTTGAAATTCAGCTGACGTTTTTATGGTCAACCACCACTGTGAGGTCCAATGAGAAAATTTAGTGTTTCTGCAGATGCTAGTTTCTTGTCAGCAATAATGAATTTAAGTTCAGCTCGTGGCTCATTTTAAGCTATAAAAACCGTTGACAATGATAATAATGCAATAAACAAAAATGAAAGTGTAATAATGTGGGACCCAGATTTATGTATTCAGTTAACAAAAAGTGTATTGTTTGTAGTAAATAAATCAATCGCTCGCAGTTTTATTAGATGTACTGAAGATATTTTTATTTTAAACTGAGATACTAATGAAAACTAAATAATTACCAGAAATCAAATATTTAAAAAAACGGCGAATCTAGTTTCAATTTAAAGCAAAACAAACTGAAAAATGGAGGACTGTGAATAGACATTTAGGAAACCGGACGTTTGCATTCAAATACAAATGGAAAATCATAGCAAAGCTGTTCATTAAACAACATAGTACGAATCGCCACGGTTTCCACAGACCGTGGAACCATGGGCCACATTCTGGAGCACATTTTTTTCATTTCTTCTACACTCAGGGACTCGATTGCAAACTCCTCAACCTCTCCAAAGATCATGTTTCTCAAGCATGGTAATTCCTAGTTAAAGCGTCTTTCAAATTTAATCGTGGCATCATTTTCAAGCAAACGCGGAATCCATACGGGCAGGAAAAAAACGTCGCAATTTTATAAATTTTGTGGCAGTTGGAGCACTCTGATCAATGCCTTGATAAATGGATTGCTTTTGTTTCAATGGCTCAGTGAAATCCAAGGCCAAAAGCTCAAGACTGGATGCGAAGCAATTCACAAAAGGCATAAGCCACTTACAAAACTCAGTTGAATTTTCGTCGCTTGAACTCCAATGGATAACTGCTTTAGCTTCGGAAATGCAAATATAGTCGGTTCGGAGAAACATGAAAATGTTTAATCATAATATTCTCAATCCGGAAGCTTTCAAGATTTGGAAAAGATTCGAGCAGAGAGATTGCATCGCTAGTCAACATGCTCAACGTTAGCATTTTGACATGTGCGCCGCAAATAAGGCTGGAGAGCTTGGATCAAATTGGTACTTTTCTGTCTTCGTCAAAATTTAGAGTATCGATCACCAACTCTTTTACACGATATTGCGGCTTAAAATCTTCTGCTTTCAAAGCATTTCCAGTTTGTGACCAGTTTTTATTTGGAAAAATTACTAGCGTTTTCAAATTTTTCATGTAGGAAAGCATATTATGTAGCTCTCCGAGGTTATCAAAACCCAATAGAAAAAGCTGAACGTGGCCATGTACTTGTAACATTTTTTGGATGTTCTCTCCGAAATTAGATTTCTCTTCTGCATTTTCATGTCAATTTTAACCGATCGTCTGGAAAGGGATTCTTTTCCTTGATGTCCGGGTGGAGTTTGGACCATTCGGTACAAACGTCATGACTTTGAAACGTCGTGGCATGACGACGCGTTGGGTAGCTGGATACGCGGCTCCAATGGCTCCACCGGGTTTTCTCTCAACAATGAAGTATGTGTTCCCAAACCTATGAACATTTTCAAAAAATGTCAGAATCAGAGTGCTGTCTTTGTTTCAAAGTAATGTTTTAATGCTCCGATGAAAGAATTCTGAGTTTACCTCTTCAGGTAGTAAGTGAATAAAGTCGGGAACATTCTGTTGAAATAGAGCCATGATGTTTCCAAAATTTCCAGTAATAGATTCCGAAATAAAGGAATAAATTTATTGATTTATTTGCAGCCAGTTGAGGACACAGCTGCGTATAAGGTAAGGAAATGATATGATACAAAGTAAAAAAATCCAAGTACCTAGTGAAAATTGTGGATTGTCTGTAATCATGGGCTCATCCCTATTACACGCTTGTGGAAAGTATCGTTGTATTTGGGTGAGGAAAAAAATGTGTATGGCATTCTTTGTTTTTTATTACGCTACTTGTTGTCTAATATGTCGTCCCATAAAACTGGATGCGATGTACCTGAAGCTTCTGTCGTTTTTCTGACTCACACATTGCTTGAGGGGTTTTACAATGCCGATGCTATAAATAGACAACGATCAGATGAGCCCAAACAAAAAGACTTCCCCACTTTACAAGTGAATTTCACAGTTGGTTTGCACGAAATGGATGAATATCAAAGCGGGTATGATAAGCATGATAAGAGAAAAATTTGCGAGCATAATATCTTGCAAATCTGACGAGGGAACCTCTTCAGTAGTAACCCGTCGATTTGGCTCATATTTAGCCAACTTGCTCATTTTTATGTGAAAATATCGTAGTTACATGGATTTTTTGCCATGGGCAGTCATTTCGGAGAAATTAATTTTTTTGGATTTATCAACCTCACTTCTGCTTATGGCAAATTACATGGGGAAGGTTTGATTATATTATACGTATCAGCTTCACATAATCAAAACCGAAACTCCGATAAAATACAGTTGGTGGTGTAAATTGGGCATGGAAATTTTGAAAACACATTTGGAAGGAAACCAGTAATGTAGTAAACGTATTTGAATTCTTATATATGAGGTTTTTACAAGAAGAAAGTATTATGATATTAAGGTGCTATTTTAAGACATTTCGGCCGAAATAACATGTTTTTTTTACAAATTAGCAAGCATTGTGGTTCACAATGTTTCTTTAGTAAGTTTGACAAATTTCTCTTCCAGTTCGCTAAATTTTGCTTTATGGGCATTTATTGGTAAAGCGATGGAACATATAAGCTTTAGTTGCTAGTTTTTTAGACGCAAGTGTTACGAATTTTCACTAGTTATTTAGCTTTAAAACTTTCTTTGTTCAATTTCAAAGTTCGTTAGGTACTAAAACTTTATTAGTACCTGATTGTTACAGTTATGAACTGCTACGTATGATATTATTTATCTAATTTTTCCCATGTTATTTGCCGTACGCAGAAGTGAGGTTGGTAAATCTAAAAAAAAATTCCTCCGATATGACTGCCCATGGCAGGAAATCCATGTTACTACGATATTTTCACATAAAAATGAGCAAGTTGGCGAAATATGAGCCAAATCGACGGGTTACTACTAAAGAGGTTCCCTCGTAGTGTCACCTGCGTTGATTGCAGCTCAGATAAAGAGCTGAGAATTGGTTTCTTTAGCAGTTTTCCTTCATAGTTGGCTCTGTTTTTTTGGCAAATCAATTGAACTTATAAATTAGTAATTGATATTCATAATAGTACAAAAGTAACGTACAGAATTTTCTACCGAATAAATCCATTCGTTGTAACATTTATAGTAAAAAAACGCCACCAGACTATGCCGTCATATTCGAGCTCACACAAGTGAGCAACCATATGTATCAACCTTAGTTTACGATTCACATCAGGTAAACATAGGTCCGAGATACGTATTTATGTTCAAAGTTGCATTTTTGTCATATTAAAATGTTTTAGTATCATTTTCATCATTATTCAATATTAATTTAATGAAATATACATTTTTGTAAATAAAGGCAAAACGGCTTACCATTATTGCTTGGGAGCGATAAACATAAAGATACGCTGGGGAACGTGAATTTCATTTAAATAAAGGGAAAAGTAGCTCTTTTGTAATTTTCCAAACATTTTAAGAAAAAAATACTTCGTAATTTTCAGTAGGTTGGCAGATGAATAATTCGCAATTTGTAAATTTCAAGCAGGTTTTTTAGAGAAGTAATTTTGTAATTTGTAACTTTAACTCCAAAGAATGCAATTTAACATCTCTGCCGACTCTCACCCTTGACTTTGACCATATAATTTTATGTGGTCCCTGATTTTCTTACTTAACTTGGATGACATGTGTACTTACTTTTTTTTGATGATGGTGATGAGGAGCATGTTGTTGGTATACTTTTCGTATCTCATTACCACGATCTGAATAAATATTAGCGGGTAGTTGGTGTATGTAAGTATATTCTAGAACCGGTTGCAAAAACAGAAAATATGCTATAAAAACTCTGACTCTGGTGGGGAAAATTTTCCCCGTCATTTATAAGTTTGACAAACAATGATGGACTTCAGCCATGTTACCTAGTAGGCATGTTTTAGTGCACCAAAAACTATTACATTGTTTACTTTTGTAATGATCGAACGAAAGCGACGATCTTCCACTAGCTTTCCCTTTGGTGAAAATGACGGTTTTGAGCAAAACAAACTATATTATACTGAAATTGAGGTAGGTAAGCGAAAGGTATCGCAACTGACGGAGTACAAATACCGTTTTTCGACCCAAAAAGGTTTGTTGTCGGCACAAAAACTACTCCGACTTGGTCGTCGTCGCCACCGTATTTCAGTTCTCGCTTGACACGGACTGCTCCTTTTTCTGGGAAGGTGAGGACTTCTCCAATTGTCAGGAAAAGAAAGAGAAGCAATTTGAAATCCATTACGGAAGCAGAAAATGAAAAAGGATATAGTTTGGGCAATTTGAGAAAGCGAATGAAAATATTTAAGGATCCCTCAGTCGCTTCTCTAGAGTTTGGGTCATAGATTAACAACTTTGAAAATCACGTTGACCGGGGAATATTGCAATTAAAGTTAACTCTTTAATGCATAGAAATACCTTGGTGACGCGTTTAAACCTTCATCACGAATGCGTTCCTGGGTGATTTTATACGAAAGGGTTACTGAAAGCAGTAAAATTAGGTTCGGAAAGCCCTTTTTTGAAGGTTTTATAACTCACACCCAGAGGAAAGTTTCTAAAAATGTCTTCTGACACGATTGTTCAGAAACGTATATTCATTGCGTGTGTAATGTTTCAGTAAAATCGTACAGATTTTTTTGGCTCCACTTTGTTTTGAATGAAGTCAGTATATTGACGTTTGTAATGTATTTCTTATGGAGACAAAAAATGATTTTAGTTAATTCATAGACAACTGCTTTAACGGATTCTAAACCATAGAGATGTCGACATAGGGACCTTTAAAACAAAAGATTTTTATTATGTATTTTTAGTTTGAAAATTAATGAATGCTTAAAATACCACTGGTTCCAACGGTAACTACGACGATCCCAGATCGATCGAGATTCTCCAGTCTACCTAAAACGATTTTTAATCTCACCGGAAAACCTTCACTAAGAAACTCGTTTCTCTCCAAGCAGGATAAGCTCAGTTGTGGAAACAACTTCCCAACGGAGGTCCTTTAGCTTTTTGGCAGCACTCGGAAAATTTGATACAGTTCAAACTTCACCCGAGACAATAAAAATGAGTGTTTAGATTTTGTGTTTCTCCTAAAACTTTGCATTAGAATGGGGTTTCTCCCTTGTGAATTCATACGTGAAATTCTCGCGTGCTTCTGTTTATGAATGTATTTCTTAAAGTCGTGACATGTGTATGGGTTTCCTTATCTGTGAGGTGAGCCATGATATGATTTCATCTGGAAGATTTCTTGCCCTTGTGATTCTGATAAAAATAGTCAAACTTCAACTTGTAAGCACACTATTTTACTTTCATTTATTTTTAACGCATATTTGTTACAATCATATTACAGTAACGAACTTTCACTTACAGACTAATTTCTAAAAAATTACACAGTACCTTAAAAGAAAACCGAAAATGTGAAACGGCTTCCTCATTGACATTAAATTTCACTCTTTTATATTCTTACAAACTAGTGAATAAATTCGGACGAGTTAAATAATTGATTAGTTTCGGCTTGTAAACAGCCGTAGAATTGCTTATAAATCACGCTTGCATTCAACTATTCTTGAAAAAACGTAAGGCTAAGTTTGTGGACGTAAATTTACTTTAAACAGGACGAATAAACTCCTTAAATGTGTTTTTTCCTGGGTCTCCCTTCCTTAACCTAAAGTAAATATGAAAACAAATCACTCAAGAAATATTCACGTGAAAAATATATTATTTGAAAAAAGGCTTGAAATTCTTACTCAAAATCATCCGCCAGCTTCACGAAGATAGATGAGAGGTCTTCTGAGCAACCCACACTACGAAGGGCATCCAACACAACTGCTCTTTCTTTGTTTTTCACAAGCTTCAGGATAGCACTCACATAAGAATTGACTCTATGCGCAGGTAGTTTGCTGTAGTAGGCCGCATTTATGCACTTCTTCCAGAAGGAATTAGAATGCAAGAGATTCAAGCTGAAAATCTGGACATTCTCTTGCGACATTCCACACTTTTGCAGATATTTTGCATAGCCGCAAACAATTTGCCGAAGCAGTTTATGTTGATTTTCAGTCGGGGTTGGGTTTGGTCGTTCTCGGATGTTTTCCTGCTCGCGCATTCGGTTGGTTTCGTTTGTTAGAGCTTTATAGAGGTCCTCCATTCCGTTTTCATAGTTTGAAACACTATAGTCATCAATAGAAATAACGTTGTCTTGTCCGATTTGATCATGTTCCAGTCCTTGATTGAATTCGGAAGAATCAGACTCCTGTTCAACCAAATCAATGGTATTTTCAAGCTGAAACTGTCCCAAAAATTCCACCTCATCTTTTTCACCATTTTCTGATTCCCTCTTATCATCCCCCAGCTTATTCGCCTCCAAAAAGTTTATTCTTGCTAGTAGCTCCTGTTTGTCTTCTTCCCAATCCCTTTTAGCAGTTTCGAAAGCACATTGCAGCTTTTCTTTCTCTTCTGACACTTGTTCCAGTTGCCGAACAAGCGCTCCAAACTGCACCTCAGAAGAAATATTGGAATTCGTTGAAAAGGAAAACCATTTCAAAACAATTTGAATTAGATGCACCAAGTAGCTCCTCACTTTAGTAAACACATTCGCCTGCATTGTAGAGACAACAGCTTAATTTGATGATAATTTCACAAAATTGTTTTCAGAGAAGAAATAACTGGAATAACAGCAAGGCGAAAATAAACAAAGTACTGAAACGACTGTAAGATTGGAATATAAAATACTTATTTAGAAACTTGTGGAAAATTGAAATAAAGTATTCAGCCGACTCACTTCTAGCTCCTTTTGCATTGAGTTGAAGAGAGAAAATAAGCAAGAAGAGCGACATACATCTGATCAAATAGCTTCTATTCGATAGTAGACTAGTTGAGACTGTAAAGCAGAGTGTTTACCAAAAGTACCTGTTGGAAGTTCCTTTCATTGGCCATGCTCTGCTCTCTAAGCATGCAGTTTTTATGGTTGATGTGAGGTAGTGCCCAGTTCATGTCCTTTCATGTAACATTTTCGCATGTCCTTTCATGTTCAAAGGAATATTTCCTTTCATGTCATGTAACATGAATTTCATGTAGCCAAAAATTCTTTTCATTTCATGTTATCATGTACATGCATGCACATGCATGTCACATGAATTATAACGAAAATTATCTAAGTTTCTAATAAATCGGCAATTTGTATGCATGGGGGCCAAAAACATTGTGTGGAAAACTCGAAAAGCTAGTCAAAAGTAAATGCTAAGTGAAGTTGACTATATTTTTATGGGAAATCATTGAAAAATGTTTCATTTCTTGCATTTTTAAAGTATTTATCGTAAAAATATGAATAAAATTGACATTCATGTACATGCATGTTGAAGATTTCATGTCCTTTCATGTGAGGCTAAGAAATTCATGTTTCATTTCATGTGGCATGTAAACAATTCCTTTCATGTGAGTCACATGAAAGGACATGAATGATACATGAAAGGAAAAATTCATGTACATGAGACATGAACTGGGCACTAATGTGAGGTGACAATCCAAACAATAGTGTTACTTGAGGGATGCATGCAGCTGTGTGCAACTACATCAACATCTCGATGTACCTAAATTGTTGCAGTCGGATTAAATGCTGCATTTATTTCTTGGTCATCTTATTAACACAGCACGTACATATATCAGAGTCCCTTTTCTTTTGTAATGGTTATAATCCCAATCCCATACTTGTGTTTAGAATCAGCTAAAAGCGAACCGATATGTCCTGAGGTTATTTTAAGTTCAGTGCGGCCATAAATGTTTGATTTTGACAGCCATTATTATGTACCTTTGCAACAGTACATGATAAAATTTTGTAAATGGTTTCTCTCCCGTTTGAATTTGCATGTGAGTTGGGTGTGCTATTCGCAGGTCAAACATGAACGTTAAATGCAATGAAAGACTTCAATGCATTCATTTTTTATACTTCCCCATAAACATTACATATTTTTACTTGGTTCAGTGGATATTTAAAACGCCGATAAGGTGTACATGAATTTACACAAGCATTTACATAAGCGGTGTTTTCTTTGTAATTCATGCGTATCGTTAAAATAAATATTAGGTGAATTGTCTGCCTAAACAGATTCTCGCACACATTACAATTGAAGGCTTCTCCTTGATGTGGCACAGCAAATGAAGCAACAACGTGTATTTGTTATGTGTCATTGATTTCCCCTAGGTATTAAACTTTTATAAGTGCGGGCCTGCAAAATCTTCTATTCTGGGGTTGGGAGTTCACTGGAAGAAAATTTAAGCAACAAAATTTAAAATAAAATAAATCAGTAAAAAAACAAAAGAGAAAGGGAACGAAAAATTTTCTTCTCAGTGCCAGAATTTTCTTCCCGTCCAGAAATTTGTTCCCAGTCCAATTTTCTTCGCAATTCCAATTTTCTATAATCTTCTCTTAAATTTCTCTTCCCATTTCCTAAATTGCCTCAGTATTTAATGAAACCCTAAACTCCGGAGTTTTTTTATTTGGAATGTCAGTGCTATTTCAAAATTAAACTACCTTTCATAATCTACTTTTCATGTCAGAATATGTATGCCTTTCCAGAGTTTACTATTTCAGTATTTAATTTTAAAATTGGCTTTTTGAATATTGTAAATAAAAGTGACAAATCAAATGCTACTCAGAAAATGTCAAATATTCCTTCGATGTAAGAATTGTTTCACTGAAATGTTTGAATTTTGGAATTCACGTTCAGGATGCTTCTTAGTAGTTTAACGTTTTGTGTAACATCCTAAATTTAAAATTGTGCTATACAATCCGAAGTAAGAAATTGCGGTTTCACAATGTAGACCCCCCAATTACAAATCGAACTTATATATCGTAAGCTACAAATTTAATATCTAGATAAGTCTGCAAAGTCGTTTTTCACTGGAATGTTGTAGCTTATAAGTATTGCCGTATGATAAACATTAAAAGCAACTGAATTTTTTTTAAATCTTGAAAAAAGCAAAATTTATCCGATCTCAACAAATCTGTTCATTTAATGCTTGTTTTTAGGCAGGCATCTTATCCTTTCTAAAAAATACAGGTTTGTTAGCAAATTGCAATAACTATTTCCTTAAACTTAAGATTTAGCTCCAAAAATCAACAATTTCTAATGTGAAACTAAAAATGTGCTCTTTGAAAAATACGGTCATTGTTTATAAATTACGGCACTGAAGTGCGTAGCTGTTAACGTAATGATAAAAATAATTTAGAAAACTAAATTCTCTTTTTGACAAATGAAACTGCTGACAAATAAACCTTTTTGAACAACAAGTGTGATGCTGCTGATTTGTTCGTGTAAAGCAGTGTATAAAAAACAATGTAATGTAATCCAAATGCATACATATAAAGGAGCATGAAAACACAACTTGGACATAAAAATCATGGCAAAAAAATCCTGAAAATGTGACATGTACTGCATACAAAATACTTGTTCAACTGCAACAACGATGGCTTTCTTGGTGTAATTGAAGTACGGCTTAAACTTTTTCTATATCCACATCGACTTCTCTCCCCAGATTTAACTAACAATTCACAAAGCTATTAAATATTAAATTATAATATTACATTATAATGTATTAAGCACATTAAATATATAACGCGATACAGGCTGCATGTCATGGTTTTTCTTTTTGGTTTATTTAAGGGTGTTAAGGTGGGAGTTAGGGGAATGGGCCCCCCCCTGGGCTAACAAATATTCACAAAATATTCAATGTTCTGCTAATAGTTTGGGAATGGGCTGGATGAAAATGAAAAATTATACACTGACATGCTTCCTATGATACGCGTTAATTCCAAAAGCTCTCCAGTTTAGCGAATTTGTATTTCCACTGTTGAGCTAGATAGGTTCAAACCCGATAGGGTCCCCTAGAAAACAACATTTAGTTGAGTAAGATGTTTTTTCGTGACATATTTCAGTAATCTTGATACTGGATATGGTAGATACTTTCAAGATACATCTAATTGCTTTTCAGTCCGGGTCTGTAACTATCACCGTTTCGGATTTCATACATTTCGAAGTGGAACGCTGAAACCCTCATTGCAAAGAAAGTCTTACCTGACTGTCCATTTGGAACCAAGGGTTTCAAAATTTAATCAACGGTGCTAACGCAACGTTGATAGGACAGTTGTCGGGAGAGCATGCTCGCCCTCTCCGTTTCGTCTTTCAAAAACGAGAGAAAGAAAAATCTTATTCCCTCAAAATCAGTAAAAATGTAAAATGAGAAAAGGCTTGCATTATTTCTATTTCCCCTCTCAACTCCCCAACTCCCCAACTCGCTGATTTCAAAATATTTGGATTATGAGGTACTGCATATTGTATGATCCTCAGTGCAAAACAGTGAATCTATTAAACCGTTACCGACAATGTTTGGTTGGAAAGCACAATACGTAAACACATGTTATATTACTAAGGCTAATAATAAAATCTCATGTGCTTAAAAAGCTGTTCCAAGTTGTGGGTTTTTAATGTAAGACTCTAACTCTATTTGAAATTTCCTTGTTTTTCAATCGAAATTTTTTTCCTCTATGATGCGAAATGTAGAAATCTATTTTAAATGAATTACGTATGGTACATTAATATGCCAATAACTTTAACACAGCAATACTGTGTTAATGTTATATCGAGGAAAAGTTTTATAACTTTTGTTATAGATTATATGCCCAATATATTAAACAATTAAAAATATTATTAGAAATAGGATTTTACTGTTCGAAAAAACCACTAGTGGTTTCCATAATGTATTTCCAGAACGTAATGTGGGTTATAGAATTGATTAAAACCATGCAATGTATGATGTATAAGTTGATCATGCTGCAGACTTTGTCCAATGGTCATATACGCATATTTACTTTATGTCAAAGAGTTCTACTTTACAATGTTTTAAGTGGATTAAGGGTCGTCACCTCCAAAATTCCCCATATCAAAAGTACTTGAAATTAGATTAATAAAGTGTTTTTGTCAGTAGGCGTCTACTGATTGCTATGTAAGCTCTAAAAGTAATATTCTGAAAGCTATGAATGTTAAGCCTAACATTAAGTTAATTATTAAATATCGACACTTTCCACGCTAATTAAATGTGTTTACTTATATTTCGTTAAAATTAGTTTAAGTAATGAGGTTAATGGGATCATCAGTTTAAATTATACTATATTACAAACCCAACAACCTGAAAAGTATTCAACTTTAAAGGCTTTCGCATTTAAACTAATTACATGTTGCTGGAAAGCATGCCTTGTCTAGCCATTTCGACCTAATTTTTAAGTATACCCAATCAACTTCGCCCTGGAAGTGTATTCAATCTTAGTAAGAGCTGTTAATTTAGTTAAACTACGGAGAATACAGACATTTATGATAGCAATAAAATAGTCTAATACAGACGTATATAACACAGATTGTTTTTTGTAGTGGGCGATACTCTAGACATTTACCGTGATGACAAAATGTTCAAAACGAGACATGCCGAGACACAGTTGGACGGCGAAAGAGCTTGAAGCAAGTCTTAGTCTGTTGTCATTTGTCAAATTGACAATACCATTAACGTAGTAAAAAAAACAAAAGTAAAAATTCTGAGCTGTCATATATTGCACTAATTATACACAAAATTTATTTAGTTGATGCAGTTGCTAAAGATTGAACCCTCTTTTGTGCTGACAAACCTTTCGTTTAAGCACAGATCGAACAGCTGGAAATATCATTGTTTAGAAACCTTTAAAACATTGTCATTATTAAGCCACAAAATTTAAATTTAAACATGTCGATATTACATAATAAATTTGCTTTTCTCCTCTGGATGCTAATGGTTCACCATGTCGAACAAAGTGCTGTTATTTGGGAGAAGCTGATTTTAAATAATGAGCTGGAAATGTTTAAGATGTGTACTGTGCATATTATAATGAACGTATTGGAAACAAAAGTAAAAAACTTATCAAATGTAAAATAATAATATCTAATTAAAAAATTTCTATTAAAGAAACATTTGATTATAATTTCAGGTGGTTAATACTTCTCGTCTGGAGTCATATGAGCTCGATCCCGTAAGGTTTCCAGTTATTCGTTCAAACCACCAGTATCAATACACAACCAATCGACATGAGAAGCTCCACTATTTGAGCTGCGACGGAAAACTAGTTGAGCTCAAATCTAAACAAGAATTTGAGTTCTTTTTGCCGCCAGATCCCAAGTCTAACTGCCTCGCTCAGATTTATATCGACCCGGTAAGCTGTCACGCATGGAACCTTGATTTGGTCGGAACGGCCTATACTCGTGAGTCAATGATACATGCTTTTCCCGTCACACTTGGATTGCCCTTATTTAACTTCCGGCTAAATCATGATTCGTACAGAAGGGATTATGAGCACATGCCAATCTTTAGATCTGGTTTAATCTTTGTCCATGTCGAGAAAACCAAAGAGGATAGGTACTACCGAAGACCATTTTACCCTCAAATGATACTATACCTTGCTGACGTAATTTGGCAAGAAAGGGGGTTTATTGCAGGAACGCCAACAAGGTTTCTCTTTGGCATACAGTATACCAGCTCTAGCAACTCATACATGGCATCTGAAACTAAGGCAGTGGTTTGTTGGAAAACCAATTACTTCTGTAGGGAGGAGTCTGACCAAAGAGGCAAATATTGCCTGTATTCTATGAAATCACTACACCTAAGTCCAGTATTTCAAACATATGTTGCATCACAAAACCTTGGATTTGAGTATTTTGATTTGCTTCAATCAAAATGTTCCGCCGATGTAACTTTAATGACACATGACTTCCTTTCACCATCCAGTCAGTTTCCTGAAAAGAAGCCCCTTCTGATGGACCCTATTGCAAGACAGAAACCATGGCAAGTAGAAGATGCTCAATTTTACATTGTCATTTTGCAGAGTTTTACTCCCAACCTTACGATTCCGAACAATGTGTCTTGGAAAACAAACCTATTTTATCAGAAACGAATATTGAATCCAAACGTCATGTATGAAATAGCATTCTCAACGGATGACCATTCGGTGGATTTTATAACTTGCACTCCCATTCAAAGCCCAGGATTTCTTTCTGCGCTTGGCTACGTATCCGCGTTTGACAGTGCAACCTGGGCATTAATAGTTGCTTTTTCTTGTTGTAGTGGAGTTCTTTACTATCGATTTAGGAAGAAAAGTGGGGAAAAGTTCGACTGGTTAGCGGCAACTTTTGTGTACAATGTTTTACTAGGACAGGGAACCAAAACCATTCATCAAGCGAAGTATATAGGAGGTGTCTGGGTGCTGGCTGGAATCGTAATATCTTTTTTCTATCAAGGGGACAATATTAATAAGTTAACTTCACCACTTGTTCCCAAAGCTTTGGAGACCTTTGACGAAATTTTCAGTAACAGCTTGACTATTTACTCACCGCCACTTTCTCCTGAAACACTACGGACCATGAAATATATATTATTCTCACAAGAAACGTTGCCAACCGAATTGGATGCCTTCCTTCTTCCCTATTTTAAATCGAAATTAAAGTATCATACATTATTTTCTGAAATTTTTAGACAAAACAATCCTAGTATGCCAAAACGGAAAATATCAGAGTTCCTTCGTGTCAGAACTCCACAATTTCGTTTGCTTGAAGATGTTAAAATTACGTTTCAACCAGATTACTTTTTCAATCAAATTTCTAAGTGTGGACCTACAATTTATGTGGGTACGAGAGATACTGTGCAACTTTTAAAAGCTCGACTCATAAGCGATGGAATTGAAAAAGGTAAAATTGCAATAAGCAAATTCCCGTATGGAGTATACGTTGAAAACTTGGGATTTTTTGAGATCCCTTGGTCATCTGGTCCTTTTTTAATGCGAATTAGATCCTTGTTTCAATCGGGACTCCTTCCATGGTGGAAAGGTTGGCAAGTGCGGATGAAAACTTGGAACTATAACGTTTTAGGTGCAGGTGAAGCTTCAAGCGAAGTAAAACCATTGTCAACTTTCGACAATTTTATTGTGGTTTTTTACATCCATGCTATTGTGCTTGGAATCAGCTGCCTTGTTTTCGTTGCTGAAGTAGGGAAAAAGCTGTGTAACAAAATTTGGATTCATAACAAGTCTACTAGACGGGTTGTTAAGCGATCTAATGTTGTTGTTGGCCAAGCGAATTTATCAGCAAAGGTACTAAAACCAATGGTGACCAGTTTAGTCGAAGTCGCGTAGGGTTTGCTCAGAAAACTATACAAAAACTGAATCCATTGTTGTGATCCCCAAATTCTCTTGCTAATTCAATTTCTGGAAGATTCTAAGCAATTGCAATAAAGTAGATTTTCAGAATACAATTCATTTAATGCAAAACATCACCATCGCACTACTGTTACGTTAGTTAATAGAATTTTAATAGCATACAAACGTAATAAGCTCAGTACTACTTTGTTCTACATCAGGTAGTCAGTTTACCAGCTGAACATTTCGTACGGTAATGTATATGTTTGCAAATTTTGGGTAAGGCTGATAACATAAATAGTTTTGATACCAAACGTAAGCTGGAAAACAACATTTTGAAATATACTCGTTGGGACTAAATTACTCATATTAGGTCGAAAAAATTTCTACACAATTGTTTGTAACAAAACTAAATTAAGTTTTTGTGTTGTTTGGTTAATAGGTTCTTTTTACGAAGCTAGGATTGTGATTTTAGGGGTATATATATTTATTTAGTCTGTAAATTGCTATACATATATACTTTATATACTCAACTCATAAGCTAAATAAATTCACAATAATTTGAAATAATTAATACGTAAAAATATATAAAATAATAATAATGAAAGTGGAAAAATTTTAAAATTGGTATGAATCGCAATAATTTTTCATTACTGCTTATTTACTTTACTTTGCTTAATTGCTTCATGAAATGCTAATGTGTATAAAACATTTAAAACCATGAATATAGCCACGAAATGTATTAATTTATTTGGGATTCATGTTTTAGATCATCTAAAATTCTCATTATATACATCTGTCATAAAAAATACTACCTATCGGGTAAAAACCTGAAGTTCTCGGTGTACAGGTATGAGCCTTATAAAAAGAGTACCTGTGGGGCAGCAAGCTTACTTGCAACCGTTTTTGAAAAAGCCTTCCGTACAAAGAAATAAAAAATATTAAACAAATGAAATTTCTTTATGGTCGAAATGATTCCAAACTCGTCCAACAGTACCCAAAATAGTATTGCACAGGAAAAGGCATGAGAAATAGTTGAGGCGTAACTCCAGTCCACATATGCATTGCGACACTCACATTCTGGTAGTAAAAAGTATCCCGCTGTGTAAATGTTACAGGGGTATACAAAATTTTTGAAGAGCGAATGCAGTTGCCACACATGAAAAAGAGTACATTGCAAAGACAAAGTAGAACTGAGGAAGACGTTTTTCGGGCGCTGTGATCAATCTATTATATTAAATGCCTAAACCGAAAGTTGTTTACTGAGTTTTGAAATTCAAAATAACATGAAAATAAGTTGTTACCTTACCGTTTAAGCACCTGTTTTTTACCATACAATTCTAAACCTGCTAGCAAATGCATCTACGACAAATCTTTTGTAAAATAAATCCAAAACTCGTGACACGTTTTCGGGTTACGTGAGAATAACATTAAAAAATTAATTGATTTCTATTCAAGTAATGCAAATAAATTTATTCCATTCCACCGTATCCCACACATTTTAAACTTTGTTATCATCTTGACTAATTATAATGACAAACTAATGCTTTACAGAAAGCGAAGCGGCTGTCAGCATTTAATTTGAACTAAAATCCAGATTTGTTTGCCCAATCGTTTTCTTTTACCTGAAGTTTGATGTGGATCCTCCAAATCACATTTGAGGCTTGCTTTACTCATATGAAAGAACACAGAATTTCTTCCAAACCCCAATCACTACACAATTGGCACAATGATGACGATGAACGAATAAAGAATTATGAAGAAGCCGCTTTGAAAAAGGCTCTGAATAAAACTGCGTTTTTGCTGCATTTGTAGGACTAATCAATGTCACAAACACTGAAACGAGAATGGTTCTGGATTACAAAACTTCTGCTCATTTTATTGCTGACCTTTTCCAATTCATGTTTAGTGAGACATTTGGTTTGACACCAAATATATGCTTTATGTTACTGGTTTTTACAATACATATCCAGCATCTTTGCGTTTTTGTATTTTCCTCCGAATTTCCTCAGAACTCAGAAGACAGCTTCATAGAGCTTCATGGTGCTTCTTCCAGAAAACAGTTCACTCAATCAACTTGTCAATATATTCGTATTAATACCATATTTTCCACTTGTGGTACAGTTTTTGCTTTGAAACAAGTTAACGATAGATATTGGGAATAATACTGCTTTATCAAAATAATGCGAAACAAAGTAACTCTGGAATATTGTTCACTTTTAATTTGACTGTAGGAATCAGGTGCAAGAAATGTTGAGTGAATGTTGCAATGTTTGTGGAATGAAACCATTTCTGTGCACGATCATTACTAATTTTCTAACTCGCTTTTCCTGGAAATTATTTGGTATGCCACACGTACACTTTGTGACTGATAATTGCTCTCAGGCTTATGTTCATGTCGCGTGCGAGATATGCATATGAATGTCTGTAAGATTCCTGTAGAACTACATTACTTCCTCAAGTGGAACTTGCGTGACTAACTTCTTAAACTAGCACACAATGGATCGTATGAAATTTTGTCGCAACCAATTGCTGCCATTAACGAGGCTGAATACATTTTCACCTAAAATTAAAGGACTGATGTTGTTTGAGAATAATAGTGTTTTAACATTTATTAAATTTTTTACAAATCAATCCCCAATTTACAAACACGGACGAATTGCATTGTTGCTCGTGTTTGAAATGTTTTAACTCAAAACAGGTTATTGCTGAAATCGTGATCAAAATAAATCAACTTTTAAAACTACACTATCACTAAGATCAACTTCTTTTCAAATCCCTAACAAGCCTGGCGATCTCAAAACTTAAAACAGCTTTATTTTTATTTATACGACGATATGACTTACAATGGTTTCTGAACTCATTTAAATTATAATCGCTTATTCTACTGGAATGCCTGTATATATACTGAATATAATGCCTACTGAATCCCTCTTGTGTTTGTAATTTTTGTTCCACGTGTGACTGAATGGGAATCCAAAAATAACACCAACTTACGAGGAGAACTGTAATGTGTGAATAAGTTAGCTCGTCACATAATCACCGTGGGTTTTGTGAATTGGTGGAAATTTTCATTGTTATCAAATAAAATGAATGAACTCAAAATAGCAAAGTTTTACTTGGTGGGAATGATTATCTTAAATTAGCCCCTGAAAAATTGGTTTTTTCCTCAACCTCGTTTTTGTTTTCACTTCAGCTTTATGCTGGCTAGTCCATTTACACGCAAGAGACGGAAAATAACTAATTAGCAACCTTATCAAATATTTACATAATACGCAACTCAACGACCTTTCCCAATGTGTGCATTAGGACACAAGACCACTTTCGGTGTCGCGTGACAATTTACTTCAGTAATGAGCAGTGAATGAGTTTTTCGTTCTTGTATTATAAAAACCATAGAGCTTTGTTAGTCAGTCAATTCACTCTGATTCTGAACTCAAGTTGTATGTTTTCTTTCAGCTCTTTCAAAACTGATCAAAGTTTTATTCCTTTTTGACCAAAAAATATTGAAGTTAAACTGCTGCACTAAAATGTATACAAACGGAGAAATTAGCAAGGTGGAATGGTAAGTCTCTATATTATTTCTAAAAATTGAGAATAAATTCGTAGATTGGAATTAAAATAATTTTCATTGATTCCCTTTTAGTCAGGGACACAAAGACTTTATTCAGTTCTACCCAACTTGGATTGGTGGACCTTGTGATAAAAACAGTTTTGGTGAAAGTGAACTCCCAATGATTTTTGTGGCTACTTTGTTAGTTCTCTTGATGTGCGGTGCGGTGGTTTTCGCAGTGGTCAAGCTCAACAGAGATAAAAAATCGCTGAAAGAATGGGCATGGAAGGACAGAGTTACAAGAAAACTAGCTGGTAAGTTTGAATATTTTACTATTCACCTAATTTTTAAAATATAATTTTGAACTAATTTAAATTGCTTATTTTTACTCAAGTTCCATCAGTCGACTTTTGGAGAATGAGTAACAGTCACACTTTCAATCCATTTGGTGTTGTGGGCTATGACGTTTCATCACCACCAGCTACTCCATGCGACAAAAGTAGTTCACCACCTCCAGCTTTCCATGTAGCCGTACCACCACCTCCACCTTACGTGGATTGTGTTGTTAGTGTGAATGGTGTGAATTCCGTTTAAACGTGAACAACATTCCAGTTATTTATTTTTGTACAATATTTGTAAAGTTTGAATGCACAAGTACGAGTAAAACTTGATATTTATCAAATTAAGAAATGACTTGCAAGCCGGTAGCCTCATTAGCAACTCATTACATTATCAATTTCGTCCAGACAACCACTTGATATAATTCTTAGTCAATGACGTCATCGTCTAAAAACATTTTGTGTTTATCCACAATCCAGCAATCAATCATGCATGCCTCATTTCATTTCCTGATAATTTTGATAAAGTCCGACAATGCATCATGTTTGTGAAACGCATTTATGTGTTTTGAATATGGTGACGTATGTTTGCGTGTGAACACAGTTTTAGTTCAGCTTGATAAGCTGAAATCGAAAGCTGTGACATGCCGATCACACCTGAAGTGATATTTGAATGATGATAGATGAGTTGACATTTAGATAGCGTTGAAGCACATTTAAATTTTCATGGTACAACAATTTACTCAAAAAAAGTAGAAAAAGACAACTCCAAATCCCATTCATTGGCAAAAATGCATAAAAATATCCATAAATTGATACCAAGATGTAATGTGGATGACGTTTCCATTCATTTGTCTAGCTCAATTACACTGATCTTCTTTTAGTCACGACCAGCCACGAAGTTGGCTTTGTTTGACTGCGGGATATATGGTGAACCTTGGTTTGAATCATAAATTAAATCTGTAGTTGAGCAAATGAGTGACCTCTGATTAAATAGCTGACATCGCAGGATGAGCTGCATATTGATAGATAATGTTTCCAATGCTTTCTGAAAGTCAGTCGAGTCAATAGTTGAAACCACCGTGCATCGTAACATCTGTAGTTCACCAAAGAAAGAGTCACACAAACATCATCAAATTTATACTTTGCAATATGAGTTTTATGATAAATGGAAACGCTCTGGATTTTCCCAATATATAAAGGCGACGATTAAACATCATTTGTTATGTTCATGCAGACCATTTACGTTATATGAAAGAAACAGTCAAAGCTTCTCTTGACTCTTGACGGATGACTTTTATTGACTTGTCTGTCCAGTGAACAAAATCATCAACCATGAGTTCAACGAATGCTTGTCGGAAGCTTTCATATTTTTGAAGATACTACATGAGTCAACAAGATCTCTGCAAAAGCAAAGTCGACAAAGCACTGGTACTGCAAGTTGCAATAACAAAACGACTGAAATAAATACAATGAATTGTATATTATGTCCTGCTTGCCAATTAGTTCGTATTCTGTATTTATTGTTATGGTATTCCTGACATCATGAAACGTAAAATAGTAGCCATAACATTATATACAACGGGTTAAAAATGTCGACTGAAATCAATACAAGCTGCAGTTTGTAAGGAGATGATACCATCATATCAACAAAACGAGTATAATTTTTTAATTTACATCAACGGACCTTTGGGTTAACTTTGAGAAATCATACATTCGGCTTCAATGTGTAAGTGTATTATGCCATTCTTCATGCAAGAAAAGAGGAGAAGTGGTGAACAAAATATCAATCTTCTTATTATCAATCTCAGTCATAAATATTTTTTCACAAAGTGTCAAACTGGGTCAGTTTTGAGTAGCTTGGTTGCAAAAATATCAAGCATACTCCATTTATTCATGTAATAAGTGGACAGCTTCTCATCCGTATAACGTCGGAATAAGTAAAATATCGAGCTTCAATACTTGTTACATTTCCATTTACCAAGTAAAATCTTTATCTTTCAGCTAGGGTAAATAGAGCTGTATTTTGCGTAAATGTCTCAGTTTTCAGCCGGATTTCACTTGCTCTTGAGAGTTGGGAATTAAAGATCTCAATGCAGACATGAAGTCAATCATTTCCTTCGTTTTCCTTGGAGCATTTTTTGCACCGACTTTTTCACAAAGTACAATTTCCACTTGCGGTGGAGTGATTAACACTTCTGGCTCAACAATTTCCTACAAGTTGAACGAATTGATTTCTAAAAATGAGCGTTGTGTCTGGACTGTAGGAGTGCCTCTCGCTTACACTTATACTCTCAACGTAAATACAGTGGGAACAAGCAATAAACGAACTGTTACTGGAACCTGTATTTCCAGAAATGGAAATGGCGGTACTGATGTGTATCAATACGGAGTTTTGTAAGTATTTTTTACTTCAGAAAAATATGTTTAAAACAACTAAGTTTTGATACTTTTAATTAAAAAGGGATTCTGTAGAAACTAGAAACTACGTAGTCCTTGTGAAGTGCTTGTAATTGCCCTTTATTCCGATGAGGAAACCGGCAATGAAAAAGGATTCTCAATGAGAATAACAGCAAAAACTGGTCCAGATTGTCTTCAGATTCGCGGCAGCTTATTGTAAACCGGGAGGAGGTGCATCAGCATCCACCCGCTGATCAAACTGATATAGTACAACGAGATTTCAACCTTCGTATTTTTCCTCCGACTAATGTTATACCCACGAGACTAATTTGGTTACCTTAATAAACAAATAGAAGGAAATTGCAAAGATTATCTTCTTGTTTATAAGTTGAGCGGAAGAAATCCAGAAATGTCTTGGGAAGGCAATCAGACAAAGTAATTTTTATTTTATTGTAAAATTACAGGAAAATGAAAATGTTATTAATTTGCAACAATATTTTGTTACAGGGACGTTGATAAAATATGTAGAGACACATCACATAAAATTTGGCGAGTGACGATGTGATCATGGTCATTTTTAGGAGTGATGATTCCATAACAAGAGCTGGGTTTAAGATTCGTCGTTCTTCGAGCCAGCACATAATTCAGTAAGGTAGGTCAATTACGCAGTTGCTTCTATACAATTAACGGATTACAATAAATGCATTTATTTTACGCTTTTATAGATTTACTGGGAACATCTTTAGTATTCAGAGTAAAACTGATATTTCTGAACCAGTATCTACCTAAGGCAGGTTCAGATCGCTGAAAACAGATTTTTTAACAACGGCAGCTCCTCAATCGAGCGCTATTTGAGTCCTGAAGGAAAATGACAGATACTTTTAGTTCCAGCTGGATTATATAATGTCATCTCGATTGAGAGTGGGGTAAACACTTGACCTCGGGCCAACTATTCCTCTCATCTGCGCAACCAGTCGGAGTCTGTACTTCAAGCTATCAAATCAAATGAAACGGTTGTGAATAAACGGGAGTTAAGAGTTCGGGAAAAGTTGACGTTGCCCCATGCACAAAGCTTGAAGCCACATGGCTGGTTGAAATGGCTGAGGTGGAAAATGTCTTTGAAGTCAATCTCAAAGTTAGTGCAACTTTCCAAGGATCTAAAAGGATGGAAGCAAACCATATTCCGTATTATTTTAAAGGCCTAAATTTTACAACAAAATATGACAATTTTACGGCTGTTACGAAAACTGCTGCAATATTGAGGGCGAGCTACATTACTACAAATAGAGTAAATGTGACAATAGAACATTTACCGGATTGCAGGAGACAATTGATTAAAATGAAAGGTTTTTTCACAGCCATTACTCCCATAACAAACGTCTCTAATTTGACGCAGAGCTCCAGAAGTTTCCAATCCAAGCCAGCAGGTATTTGCTAACAATGGAATAACTCAACAGGAAAAAAATTATGAGGCATTGAGGGACGTCACAGAAACTGGGCAATTTCAGTTCTCAAAGGAGTTAAATCAATTGAGCTCTGTTGATTTTCAAAAGGACTTGCAAATTGACGAGGTACCGTCTATTCATTTCTTACAAACGCATGGACAAAACTTAAAACAAGAATGCCAATGGACCAGACAAAACATCCCTGACAACCTTTAAATTTATTGCCGAGATATCAAATCGTTCCAAGTTCAGAAAAGATTGTTATTCCTCCATGTACAGAATATGAGTAGGGTCATTTGTTAAAATCGCAAAAAATGTTGAGGTTGACCATAAAATGAGTTAGAGTGACTGGTCAACTGGGATCAGATTTAATCTATGTTGAAGAAATCAATCAAAATTTGAAAGGTCTAACATTTTTAAGAAAAGAAAATAACTTCACAGGAGTTTTTGAAACGACGGCAAAACTAAAATTGGTTTATGGAGTTAGTTCAGGTATTGATGTAATTGAAACAAGCATTCCTAGCTGCAGGTCTCGTTTCATAAAATATGCTGGAAATATCATTAACCTAGAGCGAATGCCAAATTTGTCGAATCGACAGGCTCCTTCAATTTTGTCGAGATTGCCCCAAAGAAATCTTTACTAACAATGGGACAGTTCAACAGGAAGATAATACGAAGCTGCGAAAGTAATCACGGAAACGGCAAAGTTTGAATTTGATAGCAAAATGAAAGCATCACTTCTATAAAATTTGAAGAGGACGCTAAAGACGAATTAGAAAGTCGATTCCATTTTTTCCAGCGGTTGCGACACAATTGTCAGGTAGTTTAGCTCCGAGTAAATCCCTGGAACCAAACCGGTCGTGTTTGGTGTAAAGAACAAAAAAGAGTTTAAAGTTCAGAAAAGATTAGTTGTTGCCCCATGTACAAAATATGAAGTAGATTCATCCATTAAAATCGCTGAGAATGTTGAAACAAGTACAAGGTTTTACTTGAAGTCACTGGTAAGTTGGGAGATGACGCAGTGAGGGCAGAAGAAATTAGAGGTAATTTAAACCATTTGACATTTCTTCGTAATAAAGATGATTTCACGATTATTGCCGACACAACTATGAAACTGAAGGTGACTCATGGAGCCAGCTCTGGTGTAAATGCAGAAGGAAAGCAATTGTTAGATTGTCTTGCGATTCAGGCTGAATTTGTTGGGAACTGCAAGTTTGTTTGCTCGGGGTAATGTTAGACCACTGTCTATTGTTATATATTTTATGAATTGTATTACTCATTTGGTTATCATTTTTATGGAAAATCTAGAAACACGTTTCAATCAATAGTTAGGAGTATATCAAAATTTGGATATAAAATTAATTTTAAAACGCAGTGACAAGTAGTGTCGGTAACTTTTAAGTTGGTAGCAATTAAAGTATGTAAATTACTGTTAGTTTAAAAACCGTGTATAACATATTGTACTTCATTTCTTCTTCCTTTAGACTAAAATAAATGCATGTGAAAAGCAAATAAATTTCATTCAAATTACAGTATAGTTTTTACAGGAGCAACAGCATACTACCTTTCCACATTGGATTGGATGGTTGTTTTTATTTTGTTTTGGCCAGATTACGTTTACACTTTGCACCATACTTTTAGGAAATTGTTCATTATGCTGAATTTTAGTTCCATATATACACACATATACCATTTATTACATCATACGTATGGAGATGCCAAATACGGAAGTGAGCTCCACTTTTTAAACCTCATTAAATAAACAAACAACATAATGGCTCACCCTTCTGGGAATTTATAACCTTTTCTGGCTTTTGCAAGAGAGAGATGAAAACTTCTATCAATCGGGCATCCAGTTTGTGAAGAGCCCATTCATCTGAAGTAGCATAGAGATTTCATGACATCATGATGAAACTTTTGTAACGATTTGCATCAATGGAAATCCCGCATTATCATCTTACTCCGTGGAATGGCGACAGTTGAAACATCTGGCGATTTCTTTTTTCATTTCCTGTCGCGTGAAAATATTTTCAGTTTTTTGAGGTCAAACTTGTCGTCATAAAATATAAAGTTCTTTCTAAAGTTTACATTTAATAAATAAAAATGCGTCAATTCAAATTTTAATATAATATAATATCGTTTTTAAAAATATTCATTTTAGTTTTCATTACATTTTTCATTACTATATTTTAATAACTATTAATAATTAAACTACTTGATTTTTTAATTTCAAAATTTTAAATAAAAAGCAATTCCAATGAGAAAATTTCTTCCAAAAAAATGATAATAAGCATATTATGTAGTATGCAGCTATATGTAATATGGTTTTTATATAATTATTTATTTTAAGTACAATTATGAATATTTTTGATTAGCAATACAAAGTTGTTATGTTTAATAGTAGGTGATTTAAAAAAAGGCATAGCATTACAGTAAACGCTTACCTTACAAATTACAAATGCATAACTTATGAAGAAATGTAATAAAAATTAATCTATGTGAACAGTACAAACTCGAATTTCTAAGCAAATCAATAACATTTCCTCGGATATTGGTTTACATTCTCCCCCTAAATTAGGAGTAACTGCATTAGAAAATCTAGATATTGAGACATGAACTCACCAAATGTGGCTCTAGTTACAGTATAGAAAGGGTAGCAAATATTAAAATACAACGGTTTGCAGCTTACTATTACCTTATGATATAGAGATTTCTTCCAACTTTGCCCTTGCTATCTTTCAGGAACGTCACCGAAACGTCTACAATCTCCCCAATTAGTACACATTCAAAGAAAACAAACTATAACAACCAGAAACACGCCAACACACAACAAACCCAAACGAGACAATACCCGAATCTAATAGCACACCTGGAATAGTTATCACTATAAAACTAGCACCAACAATAATAACCATTAACAAAACGTGATGAAGAGAAATTAAAACGGACTCAAAAAATTCATTAGCCAGTATTTAAAACTTGCTGTGTCTAAAGTGAAGTATAACCTCTTCATCCCATAGAACACCAAAAGAAGACGTTGTAATTTTATTATGAAGAACAGTTGAACCTTCCATTATTTCAGCCCTTGCCACACTTTGAGGTCTTAGAGATGTCAAAGTAATCATTTCTGTAAATGTGTATAAATAAGCTAGTGCTAGGAACACGCTACAGTACCAGCGCCAGCTATAGGCTGCAAAAATGAAAGAAAATATAATTGGAACATGTTCCAACTCAGGTTTGACATCAATTTCCAACCATTGTTGGAATAGCTGATGGATGGGTTCTTGATCGCTAAGAAAGACACCTCCATAACTAATGGGTACGAGTATGCTAAAGCTTACTATTAGCATTATCAGAAAGTCTCCTTTTTGAGAAGTAGGTGCTGCTCGGCCGTAAAATCTAACGCATTTTGCAGCATGAACGTTTCACCTTTTCAGAGAAAAGATAGGTTTGATTTATTATGTATATCAGAAGGGCTCTTAACTTCATAATACGACAAGTAGTAATTGTTAGAAGAGTTATTACACAGGTAAGAACCCATCCCAATATGCTTGATGCGAAGTTTTTTATCGACCATCTCTCATCTTCTTCGCCTAGCTGATTTGTGTACAAAAAAATTGCAAGTGTTATGGGATATAAACATCCAACCGACGCCAACAAGTATGCCTGAAACAGTGGCTAATTTGGCGGATTTTCATATGCATTTTTTGTTCGATTCCATGCAATTAATTGATTTAAAGCACAATATTTATGGACCAGAATACGAAAGCGTATTGCTGACTTTACAAACGGGCTAATTATCATTTTGTAAGTTGTGCGCAAAGCAAGAAACCCTGACGAAATTGTAGAATCGCTTAAGTTGAATAAAGAAAACTGTCGTAGATCCTGTTTGAGGTTGTAGTAGAAGCTCGTGGTATAGATAAAGTATAAAGAAAAAATACTTTGTTTTACAGCAGAACACCGCGGAAACTTCTTAGATTTTTATTTCATTTGGTCCGTTTTTAAATTGGAACTTGTCGTTTCAACAGAAGAAGCAGTATGATACCAACTTTCATGTTTTCCGAAGTTTGTAGTACCTTTACAAAGTTAGGAACTAGGAATCGATAAGACATTAGAACTTCTAAAAATCCTCCCTCCACTTATGCCAAATCAACAAAGGTAGAATTTTAGCATTTTTAGTCAGGCGAAAATCAGGCATAAAACATCGTTAATTTGAAACTCCGAACTGGTACTTTTTGTTTTGAAAACTATTTGAAGTACCTTGATATACATTCCGAACTGTAAAGTTTTGTTTTCCCAGTAAAGAAAATAGGTAACAGCAGAATTCTATGAAAACTATACCAAAAGCTTTATATGACCAAATTTTATTACTTTCAGAGTTTATCCAATGGACGTACCTGAACGAATTCAATTTATGCACACGAGTATATCCAAGTATAAAAGGAATACGTCAGCCACCTCCTTAGATAAGACCATTTGTAGTAGTACCTGAACATTCAAGTACCGCTTATGATATTGAGGATTCTGATTTCCATAAAATATACTTACTTTTGAAACTCGTTTTCCCCATCCCACATGACTACAATGTACGAGGTAATATAGCACAATCGTGGGCTTTCTGTTGAAATCCTATGAAGGCCATTTATGGTAAAATATTGTTGTTTTGACATAAGTTAGCTAATAAAATGTACCTCACGCTTTCAATTATATATACGAGTATATCTAAGTATGGGGGAATAAATCAGCATAAAAGTATAGAAATCTGTTAAAACAACAATTTTCAAAAGTACCTGGAAATTCATTGAATTCTGTACTTGTGAATCTGAGAGGAGGGAAAACTGGTAAATTTTCTCCGAGAAGAAAACACAGTTGTTTTTAAGACTGCAAACTATACCTCTCAATGTACAACAAAAATTAGGAGAAGCCTACGTTGTCGAGAAAAATTGAAACACATGTCTAGTGCATGAAACTACATACTGTTCTTAACTTCTTCTTGAACTCTCGTTTGCTTTTAGGTGACACCATTATTTGTTTAAAACTTGAACTGGTGATGAATATTAAATCTTTCAGCCGTTTTGGTATATAG
>LJIJ01002372.1:0-27891 GCA_001718145.1 Orchesella cincta
ATTTCCATGTAGGCTACCTTTTCTATACATTACTGTTATATTTGCTTCTTGTACCTCCAGAGCCCACCTGGCAATACGTAAATTCTTACTATTTTTTGTGCGTAGCAGACTGCATAATGAATGGTGGTCTGTGACCACTGTTATCTGTCTCTGGTAGCAATATTCATAAAATCTTCAAGCCAAAGATAACTGCTAAACATTCTTTTTCAGCTATGCTGTATTTCCTTTCAGCAGGATTGAGACAACGTGATGCATATGAAACAACATACTCTCTACCATTATAATGTTGTGTGAGTACACAACCAATACCTTCTAAGGAAGCATCACAATATAGCACTACAGGCATATCTTCTCTAAATTGAGCTAAAATAGGAGCATTAATTAACTTGTTTTTCGAAATCTGAAATGCTGTCTCGCATGCCTGGCTCCATAAATAATTTTCATCTTTCTTCGTCAATAAAACTAAAGGCCTGCTTATTGCTGCATAATTATTAATAAACTTTCTGTAGTAGCTTGTCATGCCCAAAAAGGTTCTAACTTGAGACATTAATTGGCCTTGGCATGTCTACAATTGCTGATACTTTTGTGGATCTACCTTTATACCTTCATGTGAAAGAACATGTCCCAAAATCTTAATCTCTTGATAAGCAAATGAGCATTTGAGCTCTTGAGTTTCAAACCATTCAGCTTCAATTTCATAAGGGCTTGCTTTAAGTGGATAATATGTTCATTGAAAGTGCGGCTATAAACTAGAATGTCATCCAAGTAAAGGAAACAGGATTTGAATAATAAGCCTGTAAATATTTTTCTCAAGACTCTATTGAAAAAGGCTGGACTGTTTTTCAGTCCTTGAGGACAACGAATATATTCATACAAACCATCCTGTGTGATAAAAGCCGTCTTGTGTCTGTCTGCTTCATTAACATAAAAATTGTGAAAGCCATTAGAAATATCCATCTTTGTAAAGTATTTGGCTGAATAAAGGCTATCAAAAATGTCTGCAAGCCTTGGCATAGGAAAATTCTGTGTTCTGCAGATATTATTCAAAGCACGATAATCAATTACTATTCTGAATGTCCCGTCTTTTCTTCTTAACAAGCAAAATTGGAGATGCGTAGTCAGACGTGCTCTCCTGGATAATCCCAATTTAATAAACTTATCTATGTACTCTCTTATCGTCTGCCTTTCTGTATGGGACTTCTGTACGGCATTTGACTAACTGGCTGATTCTGCCCTGTCTCAATATTTAATTTTTCTGGCCCTGGATAATTACAATATCCTCGTCGCTTGTAGCGAAAACTGATTTGAACTCATGTAATAATTGATGCATTTGGGCTTTTTCATGATCCTGCAGCTTATTATTAACATCAAATGAAAGATCCTTATTATTATATGACGAAAACGAGTTACCCGTGAGGCTATAATTGCAATGATGCAGTTCAACGATAGCTTGTTGATCACCAAGCACGCTGTTGCACTGCAGCACTACAGGTCTCTCGCTGCAATTAAGTATGGGAATAACTATGCTCTTACAATTAGGAAAATACATACTAGGCATAATTACATTGTTCTCTTCCATGAGCTTTGAGCTTGGCTCAAAATATGAATTCTTAAGCTTATTCTTAACTTCTACCATACTATAAGCTTTTGGTGGCAAAGTAATTACTCTATCGGTGGTGACTTTCATTGAATCGTCGTCATAGATTGGGTTTTGCTCATATGATTCACCTCGTCAAAACACAACTTAAATGGAATGGTGAATCGTGAATGAAAGTCGCTTGCCACTAAAATCTATATTTACCCTTAACCTACTCAGAATCATTGCCAATTATTATTCTCTTCGTATTGATCACGTAGAATGGAAATTGAAAATTGACTGGAGCTTGATCAAAACGGAATCTCACCAATGCTTGCTTGTTGCATGTTACTCTACCTAAAGCACTAGAAATCGTAATATTTTTAGCATTTACAAGACTATTTCTAACTAAATTATGTGGAATAACAGAAATACTTGCTCCCGTATCAATCAAAGCATTAAATAGCTTGCCGTCAATGACAATCCTACCATTACTAAATTTCTAAAACTATCTACATCTTGTTCATTGTCATTGATCTCAGCAGTGTACATACACTGCTGTGCATTCAGTTTCCCCGATACTGCATAAATTATTTGAAAAAGGTTGAGGAATCTGAGTTGGGGAACTTGATACTCCATTTGGTACATGGGAGTTCCCTGCGGAGCAGTACGTTGAGCACCTTGTGCATTCCAATCAACAAATTGTGGAGGTGGAGGCGGATACCCGTAATTATAATAATTCCTATTGCCATAACCTCTAAAAGAACCTCGGTTCTGACCTCTTCCACGAAAGAAATTACCTCGGTTTGAACGTGAATAGCCATAATTGTTCTGATAATTACCACGATATGGTCTCCTATTGCCCCTTGAAAAATTCTGATTGCTTTGTTGGGCTTGATTCTGATTGCCTGATCTGTTTCTAAATTTGTGGTTCTGATTTCCACGCCCACGGCTGTTGTTTTCACCTGAAGACTCATGATTATGAACCTCACCTTCTGCTTTTGGTTTCTCAGGTAGTAAATTCAATTTGCGCAATGCATTTTCTACTGCTACCTCAATCTGATTAATTTCATCTGTGTTCATGCTTGTACCCGTGAGAGATTCAAATTTTGCGTTTTGTACTAATTCGTCAAGAACCTGCTTTGGATCTGTATGATTCTTTCTGAAAATTTCTTTTCCTAAGCTATCAGGTAAACCCTTAACCAAATTCTTAATAATATCTAACTTAGACATATTACTATCAACTTTCTTACATAAGTACAAGATGTCGATGTAGTACGTCTCTGCTGATTCCTTGATGTCCTTGCGGCGATCCAAAAGGCGGCGGCGATATTCCTCTGCGGTGATGGTGGTGGTGAATGAGTCCTTGATGTGCTGCTTCATTTGCGGTAGTCGATGGGGGTTGATTTTGGTGCCTTCAAGCAGTTTCAGCTTGTAAGATTTTAATGCGGATGATGAGAGATGGAAACGGAGTTGTGATAACTTGATGTCGTCAGTCCAACTGAAGACCGTTGCGTAATTGTCGTATCGGTCAAAGAATTCAGTAACACTGGATTTTCCATCGTAAATTTGATTAGCACCCGGCGGCGTGTAGCAAATGGATGTGACTGGAGGGTTGTCATCTTGGTGATGATGGGGTGATGTGAGATATTAACTGGAAATGTCTTTAGTTTTAACTTTAATGTTTTTGTGGCATGAAATTTAACAATCGGGTGGATTTGGCACTGCACTAGAATCGTGTGCACTGTCGGAGTTAGCCCAGCGAATTAATTCATCGAAGAGTAAGTCATCTTCTGAATCACTTTCGGAAGCTGAGAAGAAGTGAACTGTCTCAATCGTAGAATGACTGGCTTCAAAAATCGAAGATTCAGCAAAAGTTTCAACAAAAGGATCAGAAGGTATATTAATTGTAGAATTCACTGGAGCTGAGTTATGACGCGTTTTATGTTCATGTGCCAAATCAAGTTCAGTGTCAGTAGTTTGAACGTGAGCACTTGTACAAGGTGAAACTAATTCTGTTTCACGATTATGAACGTTATAGGTAATATCAAGTGCACTGTCACTGTTAATTCGAAGCTTTTTAGTTTTTGCCACTAACTGAGTTAACTTTTTCTGTTCGTCTAAAAACTGGTTAACGTCACGAGTTGTAGCTTGCCCCTGAGTACGAGTTTTTCTTGGGCTAAAGCTCATAATAGTTTTTAGACACTTAAATATAGTTTTTCACAGCACTTAAATGTTATTTTGCACTTTAAAACTCAAATATTTATAGTTTTTGAACGGTATTTCGATTTTGTCAGAGTCACCATGTTTTGACCATGTTTCAGTCGTATTGTTAAATGTGCATAATATGATCCGAAGAATTACGACTTAGCTGTGAATTATTATGAGAATCAAAGTATGTTTCAAATTGCCCATTAAATAAGTAGGCGTAAACGATATAATATTTTGTAGGAGACAGAACTACATTTTATTGAGTGAAGCCAAAGTCAAGATGAAGTCTGAAGATGGAATGAGGAAAGATTCATTTAGGTAGGTAGGTATAGTCAGAGAAGGAGAAGTAAAGGACAAACATCATATTCATACATACATAGCATAAATCATACAATACATATACAACTCAATACAAGAAAATCATATCTCCTTATTTTATACTTAGCTAGGATACAGAGGTAAACTGGAGACTAGCGCATAAATACATACACAAAACAGACCAAATAACCGAACAAGCAATAAATAATTCTCAATGTCTGAAATTAAAAAGACAAATGAAGAAATGATGTTTTGTTAGGGCATTGGAGTTTAACGAATGAGTAAACAAATATTTTAGCAAACTGGTTTGATGGTAAATTTAAGTATAAATTACTAACCTTGCAGGTCGTTGACGACCGTTAAAACAGTTAACTTTGTTTTTATGTGGTATACAGTTTTACAACAAAGACCGATCTGAAGAATATTTTGCAAACAAAAGTTATTTAGAAATTGGTTCACTGTTCGAAAAATCAAGAATCACAGGATTGTTCCTGTTACTAGGTTTAGGTCTATCTGTAAGCATTTAAAATAAAAATTTAGTAGCGGAAAATGCAATGAAACTTTTTCGTTTGCGTCATTCATTTTTAATTATTTGTAGCAATAAAAAACAATTAAATTTTTAAATTGTTTTACGCTTGCATGTTTTTTGAAACCGATTATATTTTCCCAGTGTCATTTAACAATAATTGTGTTCTTTAATATTCAATTGTATACCTCCTTTCAGTTAAATCCAAAAGGATGATCAAATGTTTGTATTAACTCATATCCATAATTTTCTGAAATACAAACATGGAAAATGGAATTCCTGCGTTGCAAATTTAGAGTAAGGCCATAGTAGGACACACTAAAATATGTAACGTATTGCATAAATTAGTACGAATATTTTAACTATAATTCAGACTCATGTCTCGTTTCGTTTTGATGATACTAATTTTTAAAATAAAAATCTTCTTTTCTTGAAGCAGGATGCAAATAAGGATCCCAGGAATGCAAATTTGCATCCTTGAAACTTTTTTTAATTCAAGGGATCGAAGTTTTCATTACCGATATGCAAATTTGGATCCTAAATGCTGACTGATAAAGAAATAGAATTTTAAAATTTCAATATTTCTTGAAAAAAAATTTCGTAATTTCAGTGACCTAAATAGTCTTAAAATCAATCATGACCGCCGTTAAACAAACAGGTATAAGTAATTCTGAATTCTAAAATTTATTTCATACTTTTTAAACAGAATTTTCTGTACAAATACACAGATACAAATCATTGTAACAAATACAGCCACCATAATCAATCAGTGCAAGAAAAAAAGTGAAACGTAAGACTTCATTTTACTAATTTTGCAATATTTTACTTTACAGTTCTTACAAGATACGACTACTGTTTTGACATTTTCACCTCCCTCAAAGAATATCTACCCAATCACAATTAAGTGAAAATTTACAATATGATTTCTATTTTCCAGGAAGCAGATCAAATAAAATATTGCTACAAGTAATCGGCAAAGGAGACATCAATCTAACTATTTACTAAGCAACAATAAATCGATAAATCTTAGAACCGCAAACTGAAACAAATTAAGTGGCGTCTTTTTCTCCAAAAAGTTGCCCATCCCAAATGACACTTTCATTGGCAGACAGGCCTTCAGGTTTCTTTTTTGTTCTGCTTTTGTCTTTCTACTATTCCCATTAGAAATGAGGTGACGAGCGTACTCCAATATCTGCATTGAGAATGTATGAAGGGAGGCACCCACCCCAAGTACATACAATATTATTAACATCATAATCAATACCAGTCCCGTAGCTACTAGTAGTACTGGCAATGGGATATCATTATCTGCGTTTGAAATTAGAGATTGAAACAACACATACAAAAAGCACGCCTTTACTGTACAAGCGCCGACCATTACTGCGAAGAGAAGATCCCCGTGAAACTCGTTGAAGTAATAATTTACCAATTGCGCCATTTTATAAACTTTTGGATTGAATGTCGCGCTGTCTCTAATTCCTTTGAATAAAAAACCTGGCAAGAAAAACCAATCATAATATGTGTGCATTTGTACTGCCATTCCGATTATAGCTTTCCAAAGTAGTCCATTTAGAAAGGCTAGGGTGAGGAATTGAATTGCTTTAATAACGGATGAAATTTCTTCAGGGGTTGAATGGTTACACAACGGATTTATTGGTGCAAGAAAATTTGGGGAATGACATGGAATCAGACCAGAACCGCAGCCCATGAACCAGGGAGTGATGAATTCATGCGTTTGGAATGCCTTGCAAATGTAAATCGCTGTTTTTGCAGATTTGCGTTCTTTAAGAGTTTGGCTATCTGAAAAATTAAAAAAGTGTTGTATTTAATATGTGCTCCTCATTACAGACTAGAGTTTTTGTATTTGAACCTTTGAACCAGTTGAGCTCTCTTCAATTTCCAGTAACGAATTTAGAAATTTGGAGCAGGATCTCGCGCCAACATAATTGAGCCAGATAGCGTAAACACTACCTAGGAGGGAGGTTTGTACGATTATGCTGAGACTAAACAGTATAATGTCGCCTTGTTGTTTGCATTTTAATACTTCCCGTACATTTACAATCGCCAGCAGTATAAATATGAAAGCCCAAACAAGTGCTTTGTTTCTAGGCGACGCGGAAATCCTACCGGTTTTCTCACTATATGTGTAACTACAACCAGGAATTCTACTGGTTCGATTGTAGCTGCTAATTAAAAATGGAATGAAACCTAAGCTTTCTAGCATTTTGAAAACCACAACGTTTTTATCTAGTCCACAGGGGGTTGTTTTGCTAGATTTAGAGACTTCGTTTAATTAGTGTTTAAACTTGGCAGTTGGCAGCGTAGTAACTTCGTACGTAATGCGATATCTGTTGTTTTTATGTTGGAGAATAAATAGTTTCTATCAGGGGCGTCACGACGTAAAATTTGCAGACTGGACATTCAAAAAAGGTATAATATATAGTGTTAATTTTTGAACTGTTTTATTTTGAAAACCTTCTTGCAACGCGGGAACCAATAACTGGAGTACTAGGGTACTTGTATATTGTGACTAAAGCTATTTGCTGGGTTTTATTGTTGCGTACAATATAAAGATTTCGTTTTAAGGAACTCTTCTTTTCCCATCTAGTTTAAAAGTTCATACTCAACCTTTAATTTTCAAGTTATTTGCGATGACGAAGGACGTTTTTACGGCTTACAAAAATAGTCGCAATGTTACAAAGTCAAAAAACGTTTTCAGGCGCCCAAAATATCTGTCGAAAACTGCTGCTTATTAAATCCGGAAGTTCGCAGTCAATCATAAACCAAGTAGCCAACCAAGGAGTATATTGCAAGATGGTTTATCACGTTTCAGTTGCCCCAGTGAATTATATCAATTAAACTTCAATTAATTCCCGAACTATTAATTAAAATGAGAAACCCACTTCTCTCATTTCATTGAGTGCAATGTGGAAAAGAGCATTGTTTACTTGATCCTCTGTGAACATAACATGAAATCATTTCAAATCTGATCGAGAGAACATAGTAGACAGGCGTTGCGTGAAGAAGTATGTTGAGTTTAACGAGCCAATTACTGCAATACTCTCTTCCGATCTTACCTTCCTGAGTCCAAATTATTTTATTATGATGTTATATTATATTCTTGGTTAAGATCAATTGAGCAAATATAAGCAAAGTTGTATAGAAAAATATTTCTTATGCAATGCTTTATTAACAAACTTCTTGGTATCGCGAAATCGGTATGTGAAAGGTCTGGGTATTGCATGACCGTTCGGCGTCTGTCGTCGGCACGATAACTTTCGAACCGTTTGACTATTTGAAGTGGTGATTTCACCAGTCGATAGCTAATATCAAATGTGAGGCTAAGTTTGCAGATGCCTTGGATGGAGTAGCGTAAACAATTAACAAGGCAGGCCGGCCGTGATCGACTCCAATATATACACTCATACCTCTTGAGTCGCCCCAGGTGTTCCGGGAACCAAAATTCCTCTACTCTCATTGGTTGGATTTTCTTCCTGCCATGCATTGGGGCGATTCAAGAGGTATGAGTGTATATATTGGAGTCGATCACGGCCGGCCTGTAACAAGGTTAAGTGATAAGCTAAACCAAAATTGTACGCATCCAATATACATTGAGATATAGCATTCTTAAGTTGCTACAATGCCAGTTACAAAAATACATTGTCAATTGAAATCGTAACTTTTGAAGGAGGTCAAAAGTCGCCTTTTTATATTACATTTTACCAACAACAGCTAGTCTATTGAAAATTTCACTTGTGACAAATGTGTCACAAATTATGTAGCAGTGTGCGCCCTTTGTCCATTTTCCACCCCTTTTTGGGTGGACAGTACGAAATGGACAAAACGGAAGAAAGTGGTCAAAATGGACGAAATGGACAGTGTCATGTGACAGAGGAGCCAAATTTGAATCTTCCATATAGATTCCATGTAAAACCTGAGAGAAGAAGTCTACAGTAGTTAACTAATCCAGACGATGATAAAATGAGTAGGAACTTAAGAATTAACATGGAAATTGATTCATCAGACATAATATAGTTAATATTGAACTTAAATGATAGAATTTTTAACATATTGGCTCATATAATTAATTCCCTGCAGCAAAGTTCACTGCAGGAGAGCGTTACATTGTATCTTATGTAGCGTATTTAATGGAGAAACGTAATGCCAATTGCTGGGTCACAATATACTATAAATAAGGCTCTAGTAACGTTTAAAATATGTAGCCAAATATTATATTGTATTTTGTAAGCAAAATAGCATGTAAATCCCCTTTTGTCCACTTTCGTCCAATCTGTCCGTTTTGTCCACCCTCAGTTTGGTGGAAATTTCCATTTCTTCCAGGGTGGAAATTTCCACTATCCACTGGACGGGCGCACTTTGTTATGTAGTGTTCACTAAAGTTACGTGCTACAACTCAATATGCGAGCACTTTCTTAAAATGTTTTAACTTGAGTTATTTTGTTGTAGTAATTGCATCTATCCAAACTGTTATATTGTTATAAAACTATATTATTTAATTATTAATCAATGATTATTGGATAGTTTGGTTTCCCATGATTTTGGTAGCTAAAAAGCTGACAATGCACATCCCGTGATTTTCACAAGCTCTCATGACATTGTCGCAGGTTGCCCCTGCTGAATTAGCTAAAAGTATTGTAATTCAGTACTAAAAATAGCTCTTTTACGTAAACTTGAAGGTTATTGAGCATTGGACAACATCAAAACTGTTGATGTGTGCAACATGATGCACTTGTCATCATGATGCAGGTCAAAGATTAAAATACTGACCTAGATCCCACGCTTTGATGCAGTTACATACGCTGAATTGACAAATTCAGCTTATGTAACCCACCAAGAAAACGCTGACTAAACATGGGAAATCATACGCGAGGTTATTCCACGCTAGAGTTTTACGTAATATAAGGAAACGTTACTGTACAGCTAGGGTACGTTTATGCACATGTAAAGGTTATAAATATGACTTCTTTGGAATAAACCAGGGCTCTTGCTTCCTGCTCTCTGTCTTCAATCTTTTCTCTCCCGTCTGCTCCGCATCATTTATTTCCTCGATTCATACCCACCATAAGCTACCTATTCAATAGCATAGCTATACCAATATACATAACATGGTGTTCGTACCATTCCGCTACACAATACTTTGAAGTTCTACAAGTATACCAAGTTTTGTCACTCTGTTACACAATAACTAGTATCCCTCAAGTATACCGAGTTTTTGTTTTTCTTTTCAGCTCGTTACACACTACGCGTTTCAAGCGTGTACCTTGATCATTATCAAGCTACACATTAACACGGATACTTAGCCAACTGTTTTCACTCTTCTATATTTTCTGCTTTTTCAAAATACATAACAACCAGACTCTCACACCAAACCATAGGAAACACTCACCAAATATCCCACTTGTTGAGCTTTACTCTCATTCTCATCACTGTAATTTTACACGAGTAAGCTACTGATTTTTTTTCTCAGCTTCCTTCATTTCTTATTTACATTTCTCATTCAAACTCTGCTCTTCTTTTGGCAAACTACTCTTCACTAATTCTACATTTTTGTTTGTTTTGATTGTATCGTTTCAAGATTTTAACCACTGCCACAATAAGTGAATTTAAATACATCCAGCTTTCATTTCCTGCTCACCTGTGTGGACCTATTCTCAAGTCTAAAGACACAATCCAGTGTGAAAAAGGTGATTTACTTATTTTTTTTCAACACGGTTTACAAAACATAATTGTTTGTTTCAATTTCAAACTTTTTTCTCTTCTAATTATTAGGGTCCATTGAAAATCTGAAATTACCATCGTAATCAGCATCCGATTCTTGTTCTGCTCTAATATCGTTACTGGTTAGCAATTATTTTTATTGACTATACAGCCTTTTTTAGGTCAGGGAAGTATAATAAATAATCAATCTTTTTATTTTTTCTGTTTCTGTCATATTAGTTTGACCACAGCCTGCAGCGTCTAACTTTACCTTCGCAAGCAACGGACGGGAGAAACTACTCTTTGGGCTGTTTGAAATTGGCCAAGTTTAAAAGGTGCTTTTCTATAATTTTATTTTATTTTTAACGCTTTTGCTTTTTCCTTGGCAGTCCTTAGTGTCGACGTTAGTGCCGGACAATCCTTCTGTTTGTTTACCTAACGGTCTCATGGGTCAGCGTATCGCTTAACCCCATGAGTTCCGCTTTACAAATCTCGATTGACTAAAGTCCCAATGAATCCGCGATTTCTCTATGGCGTTCTTACAAAACTTCACAAAACAATTTCGTAGCCGATCAGGGGCAAATCAAGACGAGACTCCGGCGCTGACTGACGCATTACGTACACCTAAAGCTTCCACTTCGCAATCATTTGCTCGCGCAGTTCAGTCCCTCCTCGTACAACCAACATCCCCTCCGGGGGAAACAGTTGAAACTACCACCGAGGAAAGTGACACTGAATTTTTACCGGGCACAAATACAACAGCAAACACAACTTTACACAGTGCAACAAATAGCACAACTTCCGAGGCTTCGACTACATCTCAGTCTACATCAAGTTCCGGTGCCGGCACTTCAAGTTCTTCACAGGCAGCCTTTCAAGAAAGCACGAATCCTGGCTTGAATCAATCAAGCAATTCTGGCACGAATCCTGGCTTGAATCAATCAAGCAATTCTGGCACGAATCCTGGCTTGAATCAATCAAGCAATTCCGGCACGATCCAATCAAGTACGTCTCGAGACAGCACGTTTCCCACGACACCGGTGTCTGCAGCACACTCTTCTCAAAACACGGGTATTCAATACCCTCCAGGGCGATCTACGTATCCATCAAGGTCTAGTTCCAGTTATCCGTCCAGCAGTGACGGTGCAACAGCAACATGCCTTACTAACACCACTAACAATCAAGCAAGCTCATCCACGTACGATAACGAGAACAGAGGAAGCACAACGGAAGAAATTAGCGACACGGGGGACGATAGTGAAACTGACACAGGCAACGACACGCAAGACACAATAGTACCTCCACCAAAAGCCAGCTCCGCAGGTCCTAGAAAATTGCGTTATACTTTACCTAAAGGACTTCGTTACCCCAAATTCAGAAATATTGTAATACGGAGGTCTCCAACAATCCGTCCAAAGCCTAACGGCCCGCCACGCGTGAGTACGCCATCACGAGCAGCACCACCATTAAACAATAGCGCATCAAGGTTGGAGAGGCACGAACCCACTCCTTACGTTCCTTCCAACGCAGAAACTGACCTGTTTACCATAACTGCTTCAGCTCCGCAATCTCCTCCGTTGCAGTTATCAGCCACAGGTGTTCGGAGAGATAGAGGTAATAACTCTTACGCATTCAGAACAGAAGTTGTAACTCCTCCTGTACAAGGCTGCTCACGTCGTGTTTCATCTGCACCACCGAGGTACAGTCATCCACAATCGCCATCACCTCCACAGCCTTTTTACTACATACCAGAGCCTCCTCCACCACCTCCGGCGCCTCCTGTATTCAACAACAGTACTCATTCCTTAACTGATTATCTTCGTTACTTGAGATTGTGTGGTCACTTTGATCATCACATTGAAGCTACAAATACGACAAACGAAGACTCTATTCAGCGACCACCACGACTATTGGCCCCTCCTTCAACACCTGAAGGTGAATTAAGCAACGACGAAGGAAATTTAAGGGACACACACATGCTCAACACAACCTCTTTCGAAACCATCCAGCGCCGTGACGATTTAGCAATCACAAATCAGTTATCTACAACCAAACCTTCGGCACACCGGACTGTTCAGTTTCATCCAGGTGGTGACTTGACTATCCAAGCTCATCGCCACACGCACGAACTACCAATTGCAACGACAACCTCACGAACTTACTCTTCATACGAACCAAACTCGTGGACATCTGAAGTAGTGCCACCTCCTCATAAGCTTCTCCCACAGTCTCCTCAACCTTTTGGTTCTGGACGACTTCATACAGCACGACCAGAACTTTCTGCTTCACGGCGAGGGGAGATAAGTTCACAAATCACACCAGATAATCCGTTCACACTGCCCCGAACTACTGCACCATCTACAACCTCGACCCACTCGTTCCTAGGTCACCATCAACACTCAGAACCTTCACGTGCCATTGAACCTAATCGAGTTTTGGCGCCACAGACGCGTTCCACGTATAATCCGCTATCACAACTACCAGCGTCGTATTTTCCGTCTTCACCACCACCTCCTTACCAAACTACACTCGCACCAAGTGGCTTCCAAGATTACCAGCAAGAGAGTATAGACGAAGGCGACCCAAATTCTTTCCTACGAGCCTCACCAAGCTCATTTTCTTCCGTTTCACCTCCGGAAACGCCGACGCCCTCGGAATTTGTATCCTCTTTGGGCACTTTGGCATTCTCTCCAGAGCCTGAGATGGCACAAAAACCTTTCCACACAATGATGCCGCAAAATGCATTTCAGTTCATTGCACCAACTGTCCTTCAACCGTTTGATCCGGAAAAAACTGATGTAAATGAATTCTTACGGCAATTCGAAACCATTGCAGCATCCCAAGGTTGGAGCCAGTCACAAAAGCTAATGACTTTTCCATTACTTCTGAGCCCAATACCTTCTGAGTGGTACAGGGAATACACGGAATCCCTCACGACTCCTTTAACCTCATGGTCACAAGTATCCCTGGCTATCAAATCCGCCTTTACAAGACGCGGAGGACCCGACAGAGCGGAGGCGGAACTCCGCAAGCGCAAAATGAAAGAAGCAGAAACAGTTGACACTTACCTTTATGACGTGATTCGGCTGTGCAAACTTGTTGATGGGTCCATGAAAGAGTCCCGTAAAATTCATTACGTTACTCGGGGTCTCCTCCCAGTTCTGTTTCACCAGGTTATGGCAAAAGATTTCAAAACAGTAACAGAACTTCGTAACCATCTTCACCGCCTGGAAGATGCTCGTCATACTTTCGGAGAAGATTCTCCCTACTTCCAGATGTTAGATCAGTCGTCATCCAAGAACACTGAGCTCACACAGAAAGTGCAGCAAATGGAGACACTCATCAATAACGTCCAGAATTCTCTCACCGTTAATGCCATTACATCACGTCCAGCCATGGGACACACAAATCATCCCACCCAATCCAGGGGTGTGGATCGCTACACCACCGCACCGGACATCCCAACAGCATTAGCGACTACCACTGCTGCTCCAACCTCTTCCGGAACTTTTGCTGGAAGATCAGGGGATGGGCGTCCCATTTGTTACAATTGCAACAGAATCGGGCACATGGCACGCGCATGTACGAATGAACCTATCTGCCGGTACTGCAAAGCCGAAGGTCACACAATACGCGATTGTACACGAATGGGAAGGAGGCGAAACTCGGGAAACGGGGAGCAGCGGGTGGAACCCCACCCGCAGACATAATAACGCCTACAGTATCACCGCTTTCTACAATAACCAATTCTACACTACCTTCTGTCGTTTGTCTCCGTGGGATTTTGACTTCCAAACCGTGCAAAATTCTTATTGACACTGGTGCTTGTGCATCATTTGTGTCTCCTTCGTTCTCTACTGACAACCTCACCCCTTGTCCAACAACCACCGTAAAAGCAGCAAACAATCAGTCAATTAAAGTGCTCGGAAAATGTTCCCTTGAACTTTTTATTGGAAATTCAACTTTTCCCCATCCATTCTTTGTGTTGGAGAATATACCTTATGACGTTATTTTGGGAACTGATTTTCTAACCCGCAATAACGCCATCATTCACTACCCGTCCAATACAATCATACTTAATGGTGTATCATACCCAACCAATTTGGAAACTACATTAACATCTTGCTCCATTTCTTGTTTTGAGAACCCAGTCAAAATTCGAAATTTAAAATCAATTATTGTACCACCAAAGTCAATTCAACGGACATGCGTGTCTGTTTGTGAACTACCAAAGCATTCCCTTATTTTGGTTGAACCATCTAAACTTTTACTTTCCAAGTACGGTGTCACTTTTGGAAGTTTTCTCTACGATGGTTCTAATGGACCACTGCAAGAAATTTTAATTTCGAATCTGGATGTGTATCCAAAATTCATCCCACGGGACTTAACACTAGCGACGGTGGTTGTAATTGATCAGCTAGAATTATTAAATATTAATCCCTTTGAGGATTCCGGTGATATCCAACTGCCCAAAAACAAACTTCTCACGGACGATCAAATCTCTCAACTTAACATTAACCCAGACCTCCCAGAAAACGACAGAAGTAAACTTATCTCGCTTCTACGTGAATTCGGAGCTGCGTTTGCGTGGACGACGGAGGACCTAAAAACATGTCCCAATTTCACATTCAAAATAGATACAGGCAATGAGCCTCCTGTACATATGTCCCCATATCGGCACTCTATGTCCGAGAAGCTCGAGATACAGCGACAAATCAAAGACCTTCTGGCTGCCGGAGTAATAGAGCCGTCTACCTCGTCATGGGCCAGCCCAATAGTGCTGGTCCCTAAGAAAAACGGTGACGTACGCATGTGCGTGGATTATCGCAAGGTTAACCTTAAAACCAAGAAGGATGTGTATCCGCTCATCCGAATTGACGACATTTTAGATGCCACATCTCATGCCGTCGTATTTTCTTCTCTGGATCTCTTCAGCGGATATCATCAATTTGACGTAGATCCGAAGGATAGAGAGAAAACTGCGTTTATTGTTCCCGAGGGCTTGTACCAATACAAAAAACTCAGTTTTGGCATGTCAAATGCTCCCAGTTTTTTCCAACGTTGCATGAATTCTGTGATGTCCGGGTTATTATGGAACACCGTCCTAATATACCTCGACGACCTTTTGATCCCAGGAAAAAGTATTGATGACCACTCAAATAAACTGCGTATTGTATTAAAGCGTCTTGTGGACAACAAGCTCACACTACAGCCTGCAAAGTGTTATTTTGGGTACCCTGAAGTGGATCTCCTGGGTCACGTAGTTAACGGCGATGGAGTCAAGCCAAACCCAGCAAAGATTAAGGCAGTTAGCGATATGGCTGCACCAAGAAATGCAAAGGAAGCACGACGTTTTGTGGGGTTAGCCGGCTATTATAGAAGGTTTATTCAAAACTTTGCTGAGAAATCTCGACCACTTGTGCATTTGTGGAAAAAGCACGTAAAATTCGTATGGGGGGATGCTCAACAACAAGCATTTGACACTCTAAAAAATGACTTGACCTCTGCGCCTTGTTTGGCACATCACGACCCATCACTTCCACAAGTCATAAGGACAGACGCTTCAGATTGTGGCGTCGGTGCAATTTTAACACAAATGGTTGATAATAAGGAGCAACCAGTTGCGTATGCGTCACGCACGCTCACACCAGCTGAAAAGAACTACAGCGTTTCGGAGAAAGAATGTCTGGCGGTGGTGTTCGCAACACGAAAATTTCGCCCATACCTGTTCGGACGACCCTTCACCTGCAAGGTCGACCACCATGCCCTTTGTTGGCTACGCTCAATACGTGACCCTACGAGTAGGCTTGCACGTTTCGCTATTAAATTGCAACCCTTTGAGTTTGAAATTCAATACAAAAGTGGGAAAACTCACGTTGACGCTGACTGTCTCAGTCGTTCCCCTACAACAACTGCAACGACTGATGATGAGCTGCAGGACTCCGAAATACCTTGTAATGTCCTTCGCATTTCTGGAATTGAAATGCAGGACATAATTACAATGCAAAGTGAGGACCCATCATTAAATTCCATTATTGTTGAACTACAGTCCACTTCACCAAAGACACGGAAGATAGAACGGAAATTAGCAAACTACAAATTAATTAACGGCGTGCTTTACTTTCAACGCCCTCAAGACCTTCGTCCAAAGTTCGTTGTCCCATTCAACATGAAGGAGCTTCTTCTTTTCCAAAACCATGACGAGCCAATAAGTGGTCACTTGGGATACAGTCGGACTGCTGATAAAATCCGCAAACGATATCATTGGATTGGTATGGACAAGGATATACTCAACTACGTCCTTACGTGTCAGTCGTGTCAGGCTCGAAAGCCAAACACCAGACTTCCAGCTGGGCTGTTACAGTCAATTCAGACCTTTGAACTATTCGAGAGGATAGGAATTGACCTATTAGGGCCATTTACAACCTCCGAACCTGATGAGGTCACTGGAGAGACATATAAATACCTTATCGTGGCTACAGATTATATGTCACGCTTCATTTTTACGAAGCCAATCCCCCGCAAAGAAACCGCCTTCGTTGCAAAATTCCTTCTTGAAGACATAGTTTGTAAAGTGGGAGCCCCCCGATTTCTTCTTTCGGACGCTGGCACCGAGTTTCTTGGCTGCACAGTCAGTAATCTCCTCAAAAACATCGGCATAACTAAGGAAACCGCAACACCATATCATCCGCAGACATCAGGATTAACTGAACGTGCAAATAGGACATTTTCAGAAATGATGTCTATGTTTGTCTCCCCTGAATATGACCACCAAGATTGGGCAAGATACCTCCCACAACTCACGATGGCGTACAACTCTACAAGACAAGCCACGACCCGGTTCTCGCCATATTATTTGGTGTACGGAAAAGAACCTTTATTGCCCCTTGATACCTTCCTTACACCACACATCGAAATTGCCAGGGCGGTTCAGCTCCACCAGGTACGACTAGACAGAGAAAAAGCAGTCACCGCAACTACTGTGCAACAGGCCAGATCCGCAGCCCGCTACAATCAGCAACATCGTGATGTCTCGTATGAAGTTGGTGAAACTGTTCGCGTTTTTACGCCAAAACGTATAGTGGGCCTTAGTGACAAACTGTTATCACGCAACTTTGGCCCTTACCGGATCAAACAAAAATTATCCCCTGTCAATTATGAAGTTGAGTTGCTGAATCCAACCGGCCGTGCAAAGAAAAACGCAGTTGTCCATGTTTCCCGGCTTCGCCGTAGCCCTCTGCGGGAAGTAGAAAGCCTTCCCGATCTCAACACCTCATCCTCATTATCCTCCACACTTACTCGTATTCCAGAGGACAATTTCCAAGAACCCTGTATAGTGTCTAATAATGCCCACTCGCTCCCTACTGTGTTACCTCTTTCTAGCTCTGTCGCTTCCCCTGCTTCTCATAACTTGCACAACAGCGATACACGACACACACGCGTTACGCGATCAGCTCTGGGAAAGTTACCAAGAGTAAATTACAAAGAATGATTTCTTTTTTTTTCAGATGCAACATCAATTTTTAAATCACAACATCCAACTCAGTACGGAGGAAAAAGATGGGAAAGTTACTGGCCGTCTAATCCTCCCGGCGAATGTGAACCTATGCATAATGAGAGGAAGCTGCCGCGATAACCCTCCACGCTTAATATGCCGCACAAGAGAAGCTGAAGCGATCGTACGGTATGAAAGACGGAAGCCATCATCAACCGCACAAACTGGCCTGTCCTGTGTAAAGTCTAAACCCGACAGATCAGTATCCTACAAAGCCATCGTGTCATGCTCCCCGCACCCAAACAGCCAAACTACTTTTGGAGAGAACAAAACAACCCCTCCGGATCCAAAAGCTCTACCCAGCTTGCTCCCACGGGACGAGTTTAATTGTCTTGTTTGCTCACGTATAATGCAGAAAAAGAATAAAGACGAAGGGGGTAGTAATACCTACCATTGCCCGCAACACGGATTCATGGTTCACCGGGTGGAGCCATTCGAGGTTTCCTATAAACCTCCTCCACTGTCTCAGGTTGCCCCAACAGAGCGCCCCAGCATGCGCCGTCCTTCCGTTCGATACTCACCGTACGAGCGTCAGACTGACACTGAAATGGGGCCGCATCACGAAAATATACACTTTGGGAGACAATCATCCTACCGGCGACGTCACAAGCACGTTGATCATTCTAAAGAGCCAAACTTTGTCCGTAACCATCGACGTGGACAGAAGCTGGAAAATTATCGGAGAACACCACCTCCATGCACATCAACTTCCAAGGACGACGTGTCCGACGCACAAGAAAAATGCTCAACTCGGGACACAGAGCCACCCCGAAAAGACAACCGTCGCAGATGGGATTAATCTCAGTAAAAATCACGACTCGGGTCGTTACTAACCCCCTGCTTTAAAACGCGTCAATGTTTGTGACTAACCTAGACAGGGGAAAAGCTCTGCCACAGATTATTATTTTTGTGTTTTTTTTCTCTTTCTAGATGGCGTCTATCATGTATGCGGGCTTTAATGGTCCTCAGGTCAGCACAATGGCTGGACTTCGTCTCTGGCAGGACACCTGCCTGACTGACATGCTCAGCGTTCTCATATTGGAACGAAACCCATCAGCAGATGAATTCTGGACTGCTTTTCTTTCCGTTCATAAGACCAATCCACTGGTAAACAACATTACGCCCATTTACGTGACACGTACATCATTATCACAACTTGGCATGGCTGGAATGGACCAGGCAGACTATTTATTTACCGTTGGTCGGCACGACGCTGACGGATTGCAACTCCCTCAAAGAATCCAAGGCATATTTAATCTGCAGCGTGTTTTTGACGAGTCACCACGCTCTACAGACTACCTGGACTTCATGGTCTATAATCAGATCTTACGTCACTCATCAATGGCTCGGATCCATATGATGGAGCATTGTACCCCATACGCTTGGGCAGAGGTCCTCCGTAATCTTCGTACTTTCCCCAACTTATATCTGCGCCTTAGCACAACGTTGCCCTCTGTGTTTCGCTGGCGATCAGTTGCATCAATGGACGTTACCTATCAGGACTTAAGGGAATCTGCAACGGTGGCTTCAACACGACCACTGCATCCTCCAAGCTATGCGCACGCAATTGCTCATTTGGCTGCTCCTGCTCAGGTTCCACCAATTCGGCTTGAGGAGGAGGATATGGATCTTGGACTACCCCCATTGGAAGAACTCCCGTTATTTGCCAACCTTCCAGGGCAGTTACCAGAGTTAGGGCACATCAACCTTTTTGAAGGAGAGGATGTCGTTGACCTAAGGCCAGCTCCTCCGGCTGTTAACCCCATAGATCTATCCGTGGCGGCCGAAGGCCGACAAGTTGACGTGATTGACCTACGATCACCCCCTCCAAATGTTGTGGAGGCAAACGCTAACGCTGGGGAGCAGCCTGGAAATAACCACGAGCACGCTCGCGTGTTTGGACAAATTACACCTGCATTGCCATTAGAGGAGGTTGAGATTGCTAATTTGAACCATGGATTTGAAAACCTTATCCCGGATTGGACAGCAGGAGAGCCACAACGGTTTCCTCCAGCAACACTGCTATACTCGTTGGTTGCCAATACCAGGGGCTCTGAACAAATACAAGGCATACCGCCACCTGACCTACCACAACTAACCTGGTTTCACCCCTACTACCAAAACAACTCCTTCGCTCCGCAATTTAATAACTTTCGTCATCGCCGAGTTCATCGTCCACGTCACCGTCGTTTCTCAAATGGATTTGGACCTACACAAAACTCATATGCCGGGCCTGATAATAACTACCCGAGGAGTGCACAGAGAAACGCCAGCCGCCAATTTCTTCGTGAAGCTCGACAAACCTGCACTTTCCGCCGTCCTCGCTATTCTTAATTAATACCTGTACGTTAATTTTATACATGTAATAATATTTGTTTTGTCATTTTTTCTTTTTAGCAAAATGCCGTGGGGTCTTCTAATGTACAACTACCCACTTCCCAGAATACCTCAGATAACCTCCCTCGCAATACTGGAAGATAAGTGCAAAGCCTCGAACACGTCTGTTTGTACAGCTCGTGCGGCAGTCGTTAACCACCTAAAGCAAACGCTTTCCGTTCTTAAAAGCCTTAATTATGCATTTATTGCAAACTCCCCAGATAGTATCCCGATCGATCCGGAGTCTGAAGAGTTCCCGAACGCGTCCCGAGGGCGGAGGTCCATACTTGGCTTTGTCGGAGACGCACTTAGCTACTGTTGTGACGTCACCACAAAAGACGACATAGCAGACCTTGAGTCCAACAATGCAGCTGTTGAAGACTACCTCAAAACAATGAAGGGTTCCATGATTGAAGAGCATAGATATCTACTTAAATTCTACAACGCAACAAGAAAAGAGACCAACTCATTTCACGCTGAAGTAAACAAGATAGAAAAATGGGCTGATGAAGTCTCCAAAATCATTAAACAGCAAGAAAATAGCTTGGCATATCAAGAAGAAACGGAAAACGAAAATCAACTCGTAAATGCAATAATTTCCGTAACGACTACCCAACTACAATTCTGGTCAGCCCACGTTTTGCGAGTCTCCACGATCTTACACGCGTGTCAAAATCAACTGCTCTCTCCTGCAGCCGTAGATTCTGCACAACTACAGGAAGACCTTATTGTCATGCAAGAAACTTTAAAGGGCCACAAACGCCACCTCGCTATATCACCAGGGCAAATCCGCCGATATTTTCGTCTAAAAATTACATCCTGCTTTATCACTGAGAGCGCAGTTACGTTGCGCGTACAAGTTCCTGTTACCCAAGACCTCACTCGCAAGCTCTATGAGTTGAAGCGAGTCCCTTTCCTATGGCAAAACTCTACTTGCCATCTACGCATGGAATCTTCTCTAATTGCTGTGGGTTCCACAACTTCAGTTATATCTGGAAATGACCTTAATCACTGTTCACCCGTTTCCGGTTTATGCCGTGTCCCTGCATTTCATTCCGACCTCCTGCACGGATCCTCCTGTCCACACAAATTGTTAACTCAGGCAACCATTAAAGAGCTAAGCGAAAGTTGCTTTATTCAGTGTGCGCCATCCCAAACAACAGTAGTTACGCAGGTGGGATTACATAAGTACGTAATATCTGGTATTGGAAAGGACTCTCGAGTTGAATGTAAAAATATTTCCTTTCCCTTATCTTCACCTCATACAGGTAGTCTAGAAATAGACCTTCCTTGTGACTGTATCGTAAATATCCCCGGGCATGGAAAGCTCTCCGCCCCGTTCCCATGCCCCGGAACCCTCACTAGGACAACAGACATCGTTCAGGTCATCCCTGTGTCTTGGGCAAGAACAAGCTCCCAAACGTTGTCAATCCATAACCAACACTTGAGCAACACATACCAAAACTTATCAGATATCCTCAATCAGAATTGGACATTCCAGCTCCCCACAATTAACCTTACGATACCGGAACATATTCTTGCCGCACACAGAAAGATCCCAAAACTCATTCATCATTCCGCTTTGGTACTTCCAAGTATGTCCTTTATCTGGAATGTCGTGCTCTCTATTGCAGTGATATGGTTGCTGTATCAGCAATCCACCTCACTTCCGTGGATACTTACGCTAAGTTCACTTTTACGACCTGCCAAAGCAGAGGTGGACCTTCACGTGGCGCTAGAGCAATTAGGCACCACTTTAATGATAGCAGTAATAATCAACGGACTCGTAATCTTACTTGTTATCCTTGCTGCTCTGTACATGCTCTGCCGCACCCTGACAACAAAAAATCAAACACTAAAGATGCTGAATACTTCAGCAGACCCGGAGTCACCATCTCAAGAAGATGCCCATTCTACTCGTGCCCGGAAAGGACCAATGGACCGGTTTGACCACGCAGTCGACGCTCCGGCCCAGACCAGCACAAAACGCGAGACACGAAGACCCCGCGAGAAAAGAAGATCCCAGCAACCTTAGAATAGTTTTTAGTTTTTAGAGTTTAATTATAGATATAATTTAGCTTTCCGCTTATTGCCTCATTTATGGCGTTAGTTTATACATTAAGTAATTGTGGTTCTTTTTGTTTGTTTTATTTATAGGACGGCGGAACCGGATACATCATGATTTACCAACGGATCACCGCATGGGATCCTTCCTTTTGTCTACTGCCATATGAAACAACCTTGCACAAAAATCGTTTTCTATAACTGCTGTTAAGTGGCTAGATTTACGTCAATTTCCTATTAATACTATTCAATTTTTGTACAATGTGCAAGTTTAACGTCCATTAGCTTACATTGTGTCCATTTTTAATAATAATTTAGTTTTAGCTAATTTTCTGTCATTATAGTGGTCTCCTTTGACTTCCACTTATTCAATATTTTGTTGTGTTAAGTTGGTGCATAGAATTGAATTTAATATTCCCTGTAATGTCAGTGTCTAGATTTTAAGTCTACTTATTCCGATAATTCTGATAAATTTTCCAATAATCCAATAATATTACATTTTCGTTTTAGTTCCTGTAATATATTTTGTTAGGTTAGCTTATTAGGCTCTTTTAAGGTTCTCTAATTTTAATTCAATCTGGTTTGACCCCAGCCTTTTGATTTCTGTTTTTTTGTACATATTACGACTTTATTGTACGTTCCAACGCAATGCTCTCTTGTTGACTGTTAGTTACTAATTAAACAAACGTTAAGATAATAACATGAAGGTCTGTCACTTGAATACTTAATATGAGAAGTTGTGAATACTGAATTGTTAAGTGATTGTTCTTGTTCCATAAAATCTACAAAGTGATAATTATTAATATTTCAATAGTCTGATTTAAAAGACTGTCACAGTGCTTTATCTTGTACAGTAAATTACATGTAATTGAACGAGGACGTTCAAACCAATTATGATGGGAATGTTATATTGTTATAAAACTATATTATTTAATTATTAATCAATGATTATTGGATAGTTTGGTTTCCCATGATTTTGGTAGCTAAAAAGCTGACAATGCACATCCCGTGATTTTCACAAGCTCTCATGACATTGTCGCAGGTTTGCCCCTGCTGAATTAGCTAAAAGTATTTTAATTCAGTACTAAAAATAGCTCTTTTACCTAAACTTGAAGGTTATTGAGCATTGGACAACATCAAAACTGTTGATGTGTGCAACATGATGCACTTGTCATCATGATGCAGGTCAAAGATTAAAATACTGACCTAGATCCACGCTTTGATGCAGTTACATACGCTGAATTGACAAATTCAGCTTATGTAACCCACCAAGAAAACGCTGACTAAACATGGGAAATCATACGCGAGGTTATTCCACGCTAGAGTTACGTAATATAAGGAAACGTTACGTACAGCTAGGGTACGTTTATGCACATGTAAAGGTTATAAATATGACTTCTTTGGAATAAACCAGGGCTCTTGCTTCCTGCTCTCTGTCTTCAATCTTTTCTCTCCCGTCTGCTCCGCATCATTTATTTCCTCGATTCATACCCACCATAAGCTACCTATTCAATAGCACTAGCTATACCAATATACATAACAAAACGTTTAAAATCTTAATCCTGTTGCATCGAAAATATGTCCAGTCAAGTGCCTGGACACCTAAATTCTAGCCTGGACATTGTGACAGTGTCCAGGTGGTTGTGACGCCCCTGGTTTCTATGTATCTGAGACACGTTTACGGTGAAATTTTTTTTAAATATTTTCTGTATTCGTGATATTAGTTGTTTACTTTTTTGGCAGCATTTATTTCAGTTTTCAATACAATTGACTTACCGACCCGATATAGTGGCAATTGATTTTCTGACTGGCAAAGCGAGAAACTGGAAGTTGTAATGTTTTCCTTCGAGAGAAAATTCAATAGCCTGAAAAGTCAAATATATTTTACCAGTTTTGTAATTTAGGTAACAATTCGGTGCCTCCTTTTTACTCACTGGTTGCTGAACACCAATACCAAAAAGGAATAACCGAACTGTTGTCAAAAATGGAGGAATGTTCACGAGAAAATCCAAAAAATTCTTATACTGAATTCGTGTACTTAAATAAATACGTTCTATAAAAACATAAAAAGTAGAACTCACACTGTCTGAATAATTCGGTCACTGACTGGTTTTCAAACAGAAGAGCAAACAACAATAGCAGTATATAATAAGACAATTAAATACACACAAATATATATAAATATATAGACGAATCACACCAAATTTATAAATTTTAAAAGTGATGTCATCGATATCCCATAACCGCCCCACACATACACCCACACATGCTTAGATTTTACACAACACAATTGAATCAACCACAACACAAACACACACACTCACCACAGAGCACACACCCCACCCCTCACAACGTCCATCACCACACCAACACCATTCTCCATATCATATCACAATCATTCTCCAAACACGCACCTCGCTTCCTCTTGTTGCTTGCTTTCCCTTTCGTCTCCGCCCCCCTCTCACTTCCTGCTCTCCCCCCGCCCGCCCGTCGTTGGTTTTTTTCTGTCCCCCCAGTGTCCTCCCCCCTCTTCGTCCTCTCCCCCTTGCGCCTGCCGCCCTCGTTTTGTTGCGCCCCGGGTTTCCGCCCGCCGTCCGCCCCTGCTTCCCCCCTTCTTTTCTGTGTCCTTCCCGTCTCCTTCTTCCCTTTCCTTTTGGTCTTGGTCGCCCCCCCTGTTTGTTTCGCCCCGGGGCTTGCTCCGCCCGCCCCCCTCTCTTCCTTCCCTGGTGGCCCCTTCATTACCCGCCCCTTGCTGCCGTCCTGCTTTTTGCCTGCCCCCCGGTTTTCTTCTCTCTCCTTTCGCCTGTCCCTTCTCCTCCCCTTCCTTTGTCCTGCCCCCGCTCCGACCTCGCCCCTCCGCCTCTTGCTTTGTGCCGGTTTCGTTCCCCTTTGATCGTGTTGTTTTTCGCCCCGCGTTCTCCCCTTGTCCTTTCGCCCTTCCGTTGCGCCTCCGTCCCCTTGCTCTCCTCCTTCCGTCATCGCTTCCCCGGCCTCCCCCCTTTTTGCCTCACCTCAAGCTTCCGTTCCTCCCCTCTCCCTGGCGCGCCGGCCCGTCCCCTTCCGCCTCCGGGCAGTCTCCTCCGTCCTGTCGTCCTGCTTTCCCCTGGTGTCCGGATTTTTCCGAGTCCCCTCAAGCCCCCCTCCGTCTCTCCTGCGCCGGCTGCCGTGGCTCTTCCCCCTCCTTTCTCGAACCCGTCTGGACCGGCGCAGTCCGCGCTTTCTCTCCCGCCCCCTCCGTCCTTCTTCGTCCCTTCTGCTCCCTTTTTGGGTTGCCTTCCCCATTCTTCCCCCGCCGCTCCGCGCCGTCCGCGAACACTCCCTGGATCCCCTGGGTGCCGCCTCTCTCTCGCCTCTCGTGGCGACTCGCGGACGAACAGGGGCGAAAACCGGGGAGGCAGGCAAAGCGAGGGAAGGGAGGAACGAGAAGGAAGGAAGGGGAAGGGAGGAAAAAGGAGAGGGAAGGGAGGGGAAAGGAGGAAAAAGCAAAGGGAAAGATGAACTTAACTTTGGCGTCTGCTAGTTTGACCTTTCTTGACCAAAAATAGTGAACCTAACTGTTTTGAAAATTGAATTTTTTCAGGGCTAAACGGCTGATTTATGTGCTGTCATTAAGCATTGAATCGTAAAAAAGCAGCAAAAGCTAAAATGTCTTAAATTTCATTAAAATTACCCAAAATAGCAATAACTTACCAAAATATTCATTAAATGGTTATCGAAATGTTCAAAATTGCTCTAAAAATGTGGAACATGCGCTTTAAACGTAACAATTTCTCTTAAACGGGAAAGCTCTATAAAAAATTCCAATAAAACGTGAAAATTGCTTTAAAATGTGACATATAGTTCTTAAAACGTAAAAATTTCCTTCAAATTGTAAAAAATCGCGCTCAGACTATTAAACGTTGCTCTCAAATTACAAATAGGATCTCTCAAAATACCGAAAATTACCCAAATAGTTTATAACCTTGCCTATTTTCATCAGGAATCTCATTTTGCCCCGTTTTGGTTGTAAGAAATATTGGTTCAAATTTTTTTTCTTGGTGTACTATTTTCGGTTATTTAGAATACGGCAGCCCTGAAAATTAGCAGTTATCAAAGGAGTAAATCTTTATCAACTAAATGTAGAAAGAACGTTGGCAAATTTAACATGGGAAAGGTGTGGAAACGAGAAAATGTCATTTGAGATTATTTGAGACTTTGAGTTTCATTCAAATAGTGTAGTCAATAGTCCACCTTGAAAGTAATCAATTAGAAAAACAAAGAAGGTATTTGCCAGGTAATTAAAATATATGTACGGATATGGTTTAGGCAAAAACCTCGGAGCGGGGGGTCTGGGGGGCTTCGCCCCCCAGGTAATAAATGTAAAAATTTTGACAGAGGAAGGTTTTAAGGTTGACTAGAGGAAGTTTTTTATGCTGAAGAAGATTCTGCACCCATGGATACACATATACCTGTAATGAAATATCTTGTCCGAGTAACCGCTTCCCGAAAGCACAAGCCTTAATATGGTCCGTTGTCAATATCGCTTGGCAGCCGTAAATGCACTTGCATTAGGAGCTTTTGAAAATTACCGGAACCGTACGTCAAAACATTTCTTCTATTCTTTTATATATTGAGCACATAATCTACAACAAAAGTTGTAGACTTTGACCTGTTCACATTATACCCGATTACTCCATATTGGATGGGGAATTTAAAACCAAAAAAAGGTACTTCGGTTACAACGCTTTTTGGACCGAACGAGGTACCACAGAGACTTAAGTCTTTTTTTCCTAGAGAGCCAAGAAAATTTCAAAGAAGGGTCTTGTTTCACATTTGCAAAAAGGCATGCATTTAAGTGGCCCGTAAAACCATTTAGCCACCCAATCAAAAAAAATAGACTTTCCCAATACGAGACTTCGTCACTTTTTAAATAATTTCCCAATAGGAAAAAATAGGAAATGACACAAAAACAGAGAGTCTATTTAAATGAACTGCTATGCTGATATGTTATGTATTTACTTGGTCTTACACTTGATTTTTTACCTAAGGGATCTGTACATTATATCAGTTTCTTAATACAGATTTGCGTGTGAAATACTTTTAATTTACAACAGTATTCAAATCAAATGCAGAAGTTCATGTCAACATAAAATGCTAATGTATTTTAGTATCCTCATGATATGTCAGCATGGAAATGAACCGGTCACTAAAAGAAGCCCTTGCCTTTTAAGCAGTACTTCAGCAATAGTGTGTTCATTGTGCCCATTTACTCAAATGATTTTTTCCGTTTGTTCCACCCATATCGTTAGGTTACGTAAAACTTGAGAGATGCGCAAAAGTCAAACTAAAATTAATCAGGGAACTTATAATTTATATTATCCGGGTATAACCCTGTCATAATTTGTCATAATTTAATAACTAAATGCAATTTTCTGGTGTAAAATATTTTTAAGCAACATTGTATATTTAATACATAATAATCAGTTTTCTAAACCGCAGTGTGCATAAATATTAATCAAAATTCAAGCTATTAAGGAAATCCAATACACCCAATTGAACTAAATTGGA